>JAOVYX010005410.1:0-37446 GCA_035668315.1 Drosera spatulata
ACATCGGGAGTCACCTCCCGGCTAATCGGAGGTTCAGCATCATGCCAACCCTCATTATCGTCCCAACCCCAATCAAACTGATCATCATCCTCCCCTTCTCCAAGGACCTCAATAATAGGGACCTTCTCCTCGAGAACTTCCTCCGCAGGGTCGTCCTCGGGAACCTCCTCCTCAGGGTCATTCTCGAGAACCTCCTCCTCAGGTTCCTCCTCAGATTCTTCCTCTGGATCCTCCTCTGGATCCTCCTCTTCGGGGTCGACAACTGCCCCCAGTTCAGCCTGTGCCTCTGGCTCTGGATCAGCCTGTGCCTCTGACTCTGGCTCTTCCACTGCTGCTACATCCCCTACTGCCCCCATCTCAGCCTCAGCTATCGATATAGGCTACGGCTCTGACACTATCACTAGTGCTGGTATGGGGTCTGCCACTATAATGGGTACTGTCAAGGGTGCTGTCGAGGGAGCTGTCGAGGGCCCAGCGATAATATTGAGGTCTGTCCAGAATACCAGTGTCGATCATCAAGGGTCTGTCCGAATCACTGGCGGGGCGATCGGCACCTCCATAAGGTCGTCCCCTGGTACCGTTCTGCGATCTAGCAGTCTCTTTCTCTTCAGAGCATAACCCGCGATAGGTTGTATCAGGTATAGTTTCTCAGAATCTCTCGATCTCATGCCAAGCGCATAGACTTGACCTTGCCCTCTCTCTCCCCTCGTGTTTGTGTTAGTAGGTGGAGGAAAGTTATCCCTATCCCTCCGTAAGATAGCTGCCAATATATGCAGTGTCATGTGCCATTGTCCCTCCCAATAGTAAAGACTATTGGGCTCGCCGCCCACCAGTAAATAGGTGTAAGCGGCACGATATCGGAAATACCACTCGGTATCCGGAAGCGCTTATAGTAGGACGCATGCCTGAAGTACAGGATGACGGAACATAGGGTTGTCCCTAATGGCTGTCGGGATGAGGTGGTGCTCCACGAAATGCAGTATCTATAGCAACTCCATCCCCCCAGGCATAGGATGAATGTATGAGAGTATAATCAGTACTGGTACAGGACCATTAGCATCAATCCTGGAAATACAATGTAGATATAAGTACTTCCTCAATTTGACAAATCACTTCATCCTGTCTCACATCCTAACCCCCAAACAACATCTCTACACTCGATGAATATGCAAACCTAAAAATTTGGCTTATTTATCTTTCGTGTTTCCTTAGCGTTTGACCCAAAACCCTAAAACCCTGCTCTAACGCCCCCGACTTTCCGTGCCGGAAGACACGTGAGCGTTATATCGTCACGGACCCGGTCCGTGACAAGGCTAAACAAACCGAATGAGTTTTAGGGGTATAGAAGTCAAGGAAACTATGAACAGTAGCCGAATTCATAGCTTACAATCGCGAATACCTATTTAGTTACAATATTAAAGAGGAAGCAATGTAGATCGATTATTACATTTACACGATATAGACATCTGATCTGCCATTATATCCAAAGTACGTGGATTCATCTATATACATGCAAGCTCTCTCTAAGAGCCTTCAGGTGCTGCTAGAGGCATACCTGCAATTGAAAAACATAACCGTGAGCTAATGAAGCTCACCACCCTGAGGTGTATGAATCCCAATTACAGGGAATTCCTCTAACAGCAATGGTTACCGCCGAAAGTCCCTACAATATTTATATATATATAGGAAAATATGGGCGTCATATCACACAACATCATTTCTCATTGCTTTATATGGCTTTGAATCGCTTTTAAGAGTCCTTCCTTTCTTTTGCATTTAATTTAGGGTTCATGACTCGACTCAAAAGCAGCGATAACTCCAAGGATATGACCGACTCGGAGTACAGAGATAAGTTAAAATGTCAATCGTCAGCCGGGCTACCAATTAGGTTCCGGTTTTCGCACCTGCCTACTCTATGCGTCGTCTTGCACCTCTTGTGCGCATTCAATGAGGTATCGTTTGTCTGCATTGAGATAATTTGGGCCTCCCTGTAGAGAACAACCCATGGTCCCGCCACAATGGCGTACAAGCCGCTGCATGCATGCAAAGAGGATGGGGGATGACCATCGCTCCCTAGTTAGTTTTCACCCGTGACGATGACTGAAATGATAATACAGGAGTGCAATGACTCAAACCCAAGCCACCAAGGCTATTCAAGGAAAATAGATGATCGCAATGGATCGAAGAAGGGACACCATATTTGACCTTCTCAATAATTTCAAGGAAAACGACCAACGATCCAATGGATCCACAAGGAATGTCAATGCCGTCCTTATCAGTTCAAGGAGACGATATTTATTATTCGCTTGCTTTTCATTAGTTCACATAGATAGTGAAACTATGCTCCACATCCCCCGTTTCTTTTTTATTAATCATTTAGCAGTCGCTTTCATTTATTTTCCTTGAGGATATCTATATTATAAGGGTACATTCTAGTTCATTTCAACCCAAAACACCCCACCACATGTCAAACGTGACCGCATATGCACGTTTGACGTTATATTTCCATGCATATGTGTTATATATCTCAAATACGCATTTAGCTTTAAAGTTTGAGGCACGAAAATGTAATTTTCCTGGACAAAAGGCCGTGCGGGCGCGATCGGGCGTATCGAGGCTGCGACTTGTCGCTGACCCGACTTTGGGCTGTCGCATGACCAAAGTTCCAGTTTTTCCTCCGTCGTGGGCGCGACCCAGGATGGTCACGGCCGCGACTGTTCTCCAGCCTAGAACATCCAGGAACCCGTCTGCAACGTTCTCGAATTCTTCATTTGACATCAAAACGCATATAATCCCTTCCTCACATATCAAACACATCAAAACACACCCCAAAATACGCATGGATGCAAAGGACGTGTGTGATCGAATAAAGGCGGCGTCTCAAACGAGTGAGGTTACCTCGAACTTGTTTGATTTCCTTGAAGTGGTTATCGTCCCTCGGCTCTCCGCTGTTGTTTTCTAGCCTCCTCGCTGTGATTGCTGCCTGAAGACGACGATGGCAGTGACGATGCGGATGATGGCAGTGAGGATGTGGTGTCGAGGCAACGAAGACGATGAAGATGTTGATGATGCTCGCGTTGGTGGTGATGGATGGTGAAGATGATGACGGAGGCGACTGCCAGCTGCTGGTTGGAGTTATGCAGGGATGTGAGGGAGTGATGATGGAGAGAATGGTGGCCGGCAATAGTGGGGAGATAGGTTAGGGAAGTGGAGAGAGTGGAGTGAAAGTGGCGGGAGAGTGGGAAGTTAGGTAAGGTGGGTGAATATCCCACGTTCCGTCCCACGATACGTCTCGTTCAGTCCATTATTCACCATAATTTCACAATATTAATCCATGAAAAATCTATTTGCATCGATAGATTTATCCCGTATATGAAAGTATGACCTCCCGAGTTATAATCCATTATTTATGGGATTAAATCGATAGTCCTTATGCTCAACGTGTATAACGTTATCACATTGTAACGTTATTCGTTCGTAACGTTTATTGGCGCGTTCAACTAATCATCTCAAATATTCCATCGTCATATTTGATTTAATTAATCAAATATTCTTTTGGATTTAAATATATAACCTTTAAGCACGATTTATTTTAAAAATCGTAACGTTATATACTCGTTTCAAACTTTTCAAAAATTCTCGGGTATTACAAGCTCCTACCATACTTTATGAAGATAATGTTGCATGTATTGCATAGCTCAGAGGAGGATACATCAAGGGTGACAGAAGGAAGCACATATCACCAAAATTCTTCTACACTCATGAACTTTAAAAGGATGGATATATAGATGTGAAGCCGATACGCTCAAGTGATAACTTGACAGACCTGTTTACAAAAGAATTGCCGAGTATAACTTTTGCGAAGCTTCGAGATAAGATTGGAATGCGCAGACTTAAGAATCTTCTTCAACAAGATTCTGAAGATTAAAAGTGTTTAACTTGAGGGGGAGATTTACTCTTTTGTCTTTGATCTGGTTTTTATCCTACTGGGTTTTTTCAAACAAGATTTTAACGAGACAATCTCACTTCAGGTGATAGATACATTAAAGAGGGAGTGTTATGAAACACATGTGAATGTTATCTATACCTTAATTTTCTGTGTATATTTTTCTTATCATTTATTATTCCTTGAGGGGATCGTTTGCACTGTTTGATACTGTTTATGTACTGTTATGTCAGAAGATTTTATCTCCACTACCGTCCATTTTTTTGTTATAAAAGGGGCCTCCCCTTCGTTATAATATCATACACATTTTATATAATAAAAATAAAAGAAAACGAAACATTGAAAAAGAGGTGGGGATTCGTTCCATTTTCGTTTCATAACAGAACCGATTTTTCGGTTCGGTTCCATAAAACCGTTTACTTTCTTCCAAGTTCCAACCATACAAAATTCCTAACCGACCAAACATCGACACGCTTTCAACCCCACACCGACACCAACCCAACCCTATCTCACCCGAGTCGTCGCCCTCTTGTCTCGATCCAACCCAAGCAATCACATCCTTCCCTATCCAATTCCATAATCAACAATGGCTTCCTCATCACCACCACCACCATGAACAACCACCGCTGAACTCAACCACCAATCCCCACACCATGAAGCGACTCAAAACCTACTACACCACCATCAAACCCTCTCCGTCCTCACCGATCAATCAGCGCCGTTGGATCTTCCCTCTCGCGATCGGCTCCGTCGTCTCCCTCTTCCTCCTCTTCCTCACAACCCTAACCACCACAACAACAACCACCACCACCTCCTCCCTCTTTCGCCCTTCCTCGTGTATCATCGATTTTCGCCGAATCAAAGCTACGGCCGATACCAATCTCCGTCCTCCCTCCGCCGTCGAGGATTGCATACTTTGTGTCGGGATCAGCAGGGGACGGGAGGATGCTGGAGCGGACGCTGTTGGCGCTGTACCATCCGAGGAATGAGTATGTGGTGCATTTGGATTTGGAGGCGGGAGTGGAGGAGAGGGTGAGGCTGGGGAGGTTCGTGAGGGAGAACGAGGTGTTTAGGAGGTTTGGGAATGTGAGGGTGATTCCGAAGGCGAATCTTGTTACGTATAGGGGGCCAACGATGGTGGCCAATACGCTGAATGCGGCCGCGATTCTGTTGAGGGAGGGTGGGGAGTGGGATTGATTTGTTAATCTTAGTGCTTCGGATTATCCACTCGTGACGCAAGATGGTAAGGGATGGGTTGGGAGGGATCGGTTTTGAGATATGTGTGTGTGACTGTGTGTTAGTTTGATGTGTGCTTGAATCATTTTGTTAGGTTGTTTATATTGTGTATTTTGTTTGGGACTTCGGTATGGTGTATTATGTCGAGTTCAGCTCGAGTTTGTTGGTGACGAGTTCTGGATTGGAAGTGCTGGGAACAATCTTTTTTTTACGACGATGTCTTGAAACTCTTTCTATGATTGGTTTATTTTTCCTTGTTCTATGTGTCAATGCGATGGATATTTATATCATCCAATTAAGGAGAAGTCTTGTAGAAGATTATTGAAAAGAAGACTGCCACTAGCATTTTTCCTTTTTGATTTTAGCTCAAGTTTGATTATTTTTCTTCATTCGAGGTTTTTAATAAACTGTTCTGATTGTTTTTTGGATTATTACTTTCATTTTGTCCTGAGGCTAATTCTTTGCCATGTATTAGCTAAATGGCTTTTCCTGGTTTCTTCTTCGGTTAGATCTGATGCACACTTTCTCATATCTGCCGCGTGGCCTCAACTTCATTGATCACACAAGCAACATTGGCTGGAAAGAGTAGGCAACAATTTTTCTCTTCTTCTGATTCATGAATTAGCCTTTCTTTCTCCTGCTTGATTGTGTTCTTGTATGTAGGTTCCAGAGGGCAAAACCAATTATCATTGATCCAGGGCTGTATATGACGAAAAAATCTGATGTGTTTTGGGTTACTCAGAGAAGAAGTGTGCCTACAGCATTAAGCTCTTCACAGGTGCATTTTTCTTCCAGACTGGCTTTTCCTTAATATGTTACCCAATATGTTTTATAATGGTACTCTCTTACGTGGATTGCTGATTTATACCTCATTTTGAGATTCCTTTATCTTCAAATGGCACCCAAAATGACTAAATCGAAGAACAAGACTGAATTTGAATCTTCTGAAAACAAATTCTAAATAGGTTTTGTACTTGATTTTGAATCTTTCAACATGGTTGGTGACGACATCAAGGAAGTCGTCAACTTGTTTTCACTTGTAGGACTGAAGTTTGTCCTTGGGCTTAAACTTTTTGAGAAGTTTTTAACATTATCTATCTCATCTTTCTTGCTATTGAGTTGTGCCAGTTTTTAGTGACTTCTCACTAGTGCATAGATGTTTGATGGAGTTGATATGTGATGAGTAAGAAAAGATCCGCGTAAAACGGGGTGGAGTATGTGTCCTTTTACATTTTTCATTTTGGTGTAACTAGTATCAAACCCGCGTGATACGCGGGATTTAATCTTGGTTCCGTAGTATGTATTACAAGGTTGCATTATCATAATATTTACGAGCTCATAGCAATTTTAACATCGGTGACAAACAATCAATCACTCATGCAAGATGAATAATTATTTGGAAAATTTCATCATGATCCTAACAAGCTTCGTATCTAAGAAAGGAAAGGGATGAGTCGTCGTTAGTATTTCAAATGGCAATCTTATAGATTCAAAAGAATATAAGGTCCACATATAGATCAATATACACCATGTAACAAATAATACCAAAAACAAATAAAAGTACTATACTTGCTAATGCGCCTAAAAACAAACCTATGAAAGTGATTCAAGAACCGAGCCCTCGAATGATCGATATGAAGCTCCAACCAGATTGATTAATTTATCTTGTTGTACGTTGGCTGTAGTCATAGAACCTACCTTCAGTGGTTGAACAAATAATGGATTATAATAAGGATCTCCAAACACAAGTTCTACGGCTACACGTTTTTATGGTGTGTGTAGCTTTTTCATGTGGTTTTTAGTGTTTTAAGGTCCTTTCAAGGCTTTTTTGATTGATTCTTGCGTTTTGAAGAGATTTGAGGTTGTTTTATGGTGTTTATTAGACTGTTTCAATTATTTTTGAGGTTTTTAAGAGATTTGAGTTGTTTTTATGATATTTTTAACCTTACAAGTGTTTTTTAGTGTCTTAAGATTATTTCAAGGCTCTTTTGATAGATTCTTGTGTTTTCAGGTCATCTGAGGTTGTTTTATGGTGTTTTTAGTATTTTTCATTCGATGGTTCTGCAACCAAAGATCAAAACATGAAAGGAAGATAATATAGTATAGTGAAGACTATCCTCGAAGAAGCAGAAATAATGAAGGAAACATTGAAACAACATTACACGTAGAAAATATACCATAGCTTCCTTAGAAGCGAGCACAACAATGATTGACCCAAAGAAACAGTTATAGATTCCTTCAGATATTTCCATTAAATTCCAAACTTGATATTGGAAGATGAAGAGAGAGAAGATAATGGAGAGTCAACGAAGGAGGAGTTAGTTTAATGATTTTGCGAAGGTGGAGAGTGTGCGGATATGAGATCGGTCATTTTTGTTATGCGTGTAATTACATTGCTATCCTTGATGGCAATACCATGGTATCGCAACCTGAATTAATAATATATATTAATGAATATGAGCCTTGCTACCTAGGAGCTGAATTTGATGAAGTCTGATGTTCTTTTAACCAGTTGCAATCATGAGATTCACACACTGCTCTCTCCTGAAGGAAAAAAAAACACTTAATTTAAATTGCATAGTTGGATAGTGTTTTACAGTCTCTTATTTTAGAAGAATAAGATTGAAGAATGAGGTGGTCATTATTGTGGATGAAGAGTTAGTAGAGAATGTGTATAAACAGGCCGGAAGCATCCCTACCTTGATCCCTAGTAAATGGAACTTCCATAGAAAGAAGATGGGCATCGCCACGACCAGCGGAGGAACTCGAACTTGAAGTGGAATGGACTTCAACTCGATCCGCCTCGGTCATTGCTTCATCTAACTCTGGATTCGGTTGCCCATCAAGTACTGGAGGCTTAATCTCCCTTGTCCACTCTACCAAAGGATCCTCATCATCAAATAGAGCATCTAAGTCTATCAACCCAATCTTATCCTTATCCATCGTTATATTACCATGTCTAACCCTCAGCCTCATATTATAGGATACAAATACTAATTTTTCTAATTTATCCATTTTGAGTCTGTTTCTTGGTTTTGTATGAATGAGAGAGAATGTGCTCCAATTTCTCTCACATTGTGAAGAAGAAACAGTTTGGCTGAGGATTGTAACGGCGACTGGCGCAAGGTGTGGTGCTTCATCTCGTCCAAATAAGGACCACCACTCCGTTGCATCCAAAACATGATAGAAATATAATAGATATCAATGACTTTATCATTTGGTCTCATCATCTCAAGTTTCAAATAATTTAAAAAGACTATATACGTACCCGGACTAGTATGCTTTATAGCATGCATTACTTTTTGTTTTCTGAAATCTCCTACACGATCCTGATATCGTCTCGCCTAAGATAGTAACAAACAGTAATACAATTTATAGTCTTATTAATAAGTTAATAACACATTTGTTTAAGGCTTTAAGCAATTTTTAATTTGGAGAAGTAGTGTTAGTTCCACCTCTTTCTCAGCATGGATCTGGTCCGTCAAGTTGGGCAACATCCTTTCCAACACCTTTCGTAGTCCACTTCTCACCTCGCCATCATTTGTCACATTTTGTGCATACAATATGTGAGGATTTAGAAAATATCCTGCATGATCAAATTGTAATTATTATACTTCTGAGGCATAAACTGAAATTCAATTGAAAGTTGAAACTGTAGAAAGATTGAAAACTTGAAACTTAAAAATAGTAATACACCATCTCACCACCTACATATAATTCATGATGAAGCGTCTTGTCCCACCTTTTATCAATTATTTTGTGCCATTTCTTGTATCCCTTTCCCTAATTTTTTTTAATAGCAATCTTAGCTCTATCCATTGCATCATAGATATAGCTTATTTGTGCATTATCATCAGAATCCACCATCCGAAATACCTTTACCAAAGGCTCAAAAAGGGTTCCATATCGGAATAATTTGTCCCAGAATGATTCACTCAGTAATAGCTTCATGACAATAGTGGCATGCGTCTTATACTTCAATATTGACCTAGCAATAGCTTGCATCCAAGCCTCAGATGTCACCATCCTTCTCAATGCATCCTTCTGCTCAAGAGCGGACTGCATAGAAATAAAATGGGTAGCAAACCTAGTTATCGCAGGCCTCAGAAGCTCCTTGCCCCCCGTCTCGTTTCTCATAATGCTCAAGATAGATCCATGGTTGTAGATGAATCTAGTGAAATATTGGGCATCAGTTATGGTATCATGAATCTCCTTTTCCTTTACAATATCCTCCAGCATCAAATCTAAACTGTGCCGCACAAGGACTCCAAAAGATCTTTTCTTTCCTTTGCATCAGCATTTTTCCAGCCGTCTTGAAGTTTGCTCCGTTGTCGGTAATTGCCTGTACAGTGTACACATAACATTTTGAGTACAACCATTAACAACATTTTATAACTTGCGAGCTATAAAATAGAAAAAAAAAATTTACCTGAACAACTCTCTCCGCCCCGATATGATCAATTACGCTCTCAATTGGATCGCAAATATAACCAGCAGTCTGTGTGACATCACTAGCATCCATTGATCGAATAAACACAGTGCCAACAGTGATATATACCAGGAAGTTGATGATATGTCTTCTATTTTTGGTAGTTCACCCATCACACATCAAAGTACAACCATATTCATCCCAATATCTGTTGAACGTGTCAATGTAAATCGTATTGTCATTTACCTCATCGTCGAACAATCTCCCTCCAATGTCCCTCGCAGTTGGGGGAGTGATGCATGTGCCACAATCTGCTATGGTATCCACCATGTTCTGATAGTACGGACTATTGGCTGCATTAAATAGGATATGACTATAGAAGAAGAATTTTGCAATTGCCTTTGCTACCCTCTTCTTCGCATCTTTAACGCCCTTCGTTATTTTATCGATCTTTGTTTGCTTCATTTCTTGCTTTCTAAACATATCAGGATCAAGACAAGGAGTAGTCCTAGAAAGATCGAATGCACCACCACGTCCCCTAGTTGTAGTACTCGCGGTAGAACTGGTACCCCTGACACTAGCTGAATGGGTAGGCTTGGGATCTCTAATTCTTGTGGAAGAACCTCCGACCCCGAACCTCATTTGTGCCTCTTCTTGAATAAATTGTTCTCTACTTGCCCTCATTGCTCTTCTCAACTCTCTATCGTGGGGATCCTCTTCTTCCTCTGACTCATCATCAGGGTCGTAGATATAAACTCCATGGGTTATACTTGTGAGTTCATCATCTCTTTCCTTCTGTTTAGCCTCAGGTTTCTCTTTTGTTTTCCTCTTTTGAGTTAACAATGCCATCATATCCCGTCTGATTTCAAGAGGTACCCGATCACAAGGTGTAACTTCCCAACGATTCCCAGCTAAATGTTGCTTCAATCGAGCTATACCACCATACATATCCTTGCTACGGTAATTGCATTTCGTTCTTGTTCTACTATTATTAACCATTGTACAATGAGCCCAACCCGGATCTAGCATATTACCTGCTGCTATATCACCTGGTCGGAGATATTTCATTAATTAATAATAATCACATCGTGAGTAAAGCAACTCCGATCTTCACCAATGAACTCTGAGGCTCTGAGCTCATCACATACACTCGTCATCAACTATCACACCGCAACAGAAGACTACAATAGAGTACTGAAAAAGATGCAATCAGCACAAGCATATCCTGACACGTTTGGAGAACACCATCTTAATCTTTCCAGTTGATTCCGAAAAGAGTAGTAGTAATATCAGAGAAAGCTAATTAGCAACGCAAACCATGTACTTACCAGAACACTTTCATGTGCTCATCAACTAAAAAGTTTAATTACATTAAAAAATTTAATTTATTTTTGGATTTTCAAAAATATTTTTAAAAAAAAATCAAATTAAACTTACCCAGATGTAAAGAAAGGATGAGAAATGCAAAATCTGAGTTTTTTATGCAAAATTCGAGCTCCAGTTGACTGGATCTAAAAAATTATCTTATTCTCGCGTGCTCGCTCTTTCTCTGCTCTCTCTTTCTCTATCTGTTGTTTTTGTTTTTTTACAAACAATGGAAGACAGGCGTGCAGGAAGAAGCAAAAAGGGGATTTTTTATTGTTTTGCACTGTTTTGCTTTTCGAATCGATGAACCGGTGAACCGGTCGGTTCATCGGTTCAGGGACGGTTCAAGCCTGTTATGGGCGGTTCGGGGTGTTTCGAACCCGGTTTTGACCAGAAACGATCTGGTTCACTGGTTCAACCGGTCACGGGACGATTTTGCATACCATGGTTCGAACCTCATATGGATCACATTGTTGTGCCATGACATGAAAAGATGTAGATAAGAGGTTAAGGGAAGTGTCTGAGAATCATTTTGGCTTTGGGTTCATGCTAGGAAGATCAACGATGGAAGCTATTTACTTACGGATAATCATCATATTACTAATCAAGTGCCATGTTAGGAAGAAATAAAAGCAAAAAGTAGAAGTCATAGAAGCTGTAATGTTCTTGTAGTTCTGTCCGGAGGATTTCTTGCTGTTCGGGTAAAGTGTTACACATGGCTCTCCAAATTCTTTTATTTTTGTTCTTAACCCTTCTTGTGTTCCTGGAATGATTCCTTGTCGAATGTTTACCTAAAGGAAGGATCTGACTCAATCCTCCAATATTATCCTTGTTTATCTCAACTTACAAGTCAAGGTATGTATCTTTCTGTTGTGTAGACTGTGAAAAAAAGTGAGTACATGAAAGAGGTCTGAGGGAACTGATTTTTGTCTCCTACATAAGTGATCCGTTGTAGCCCATAAGGTTCTCATGAGTCCTTCATTCATGGTATCACATTTATATTTTTCCCTTGTCATGTTCCTTGAACCTTGTTGAATATTCATCTTACTAAGTTTCTTACTCATTCTAGTTCCTCACTTTCATCATCCTTGAAAGTGTTATCCAAGTCTAAGTTTGGGTTACACTCCAAGCTTTGACTGGTGTAGGGCCCTCCTTCCAGAAACAACTTCGGGTTAAATTAGGTTTTTGGTGAAAATGTGAATCATCATGATCCCAGTTTGGCAAAGACACCAGTTGGAGGGAACTGCATTGGAGAAGCCAATTTATTTCTGCGGCATCACTTTAGCCCATACTAACCTCTTTCATCCATGAGAAAACTGAAAAAATATTAGAAACATTACGGTCGGTGATATATCATTAAAAAGGGGGATAGGCTGCTGAGGAACGCGATAAATTAATAAGCTGGAAAGCTGGGAGGAATCCTCATGTATGCACTCGGGTGTGACTCACTGGTGGGTGCTGGGTATGAGTACGAGTACACCTCTAAGCTTAGGCTGTGTCATATTTTGCCTATGTTTTTCCATAATGTGGAGAGTCCTTATTATGCACCTCTGGGAAGCATGCAGAATGAAGGGCTAATCATACATGTACATCTGTGAAATAAATGAAGGGGTTCAAGAAAAGAGGAAAGATCCCAAAGAAGGGCTTGAAAGAGGTTATAGAGTATGATGTGATTTACCATAACACCACGGAGGATCGGAGAAGAATGTCCCTATATTTTGGTGATAAGCCTACCGAATGGGAAAATCGTAGTGGTTGACTTGGATTCCTATGCCTATGTGCCAATGGTCATACTGCGGGTACTTAACTAAGATTAAGAGTAATAAAAGAGGTAGAAGAATGGGACATACAATGCATTACAAACGTATAATCATTATCCTTCAAAGGCCTATTTCACCTCCTAGCTACCTCTTCTATTAGAATTCAAAAGAAAAGAACTTCAATAAAAATACTGAAAAGCATGGCCATACCTTTCTACATAACTTCTACCCCGAGGACTAAGATTAAGAGTAAAAACTTTTATTAACGGTCTTTTATAGCACCCGTGAATCTTTCATGTTGAGTATGTATGCTCTTGTTCATGACCCTTCTTAAGACGAGCTTCTGTGATTCATAGCTTTGTAGTGAGAGTCGAGTTTCAAGCTGATGCATCAATGCCAGGGTCCAAATACTGACATGATAACTTGGACACGATGAATTAGTCTAGAATTCGATTAAAAAGCTCCAAGTCCTTGCTGATCTATATATGATTGAAGATCGGCCCCAGCTCAAGCAAACAAGTTTCTTGGAGCTATTTGCTGGTTTGTGCTTTCTTTAGAGACTCGTGAACTCTTGTTTCCTTGCATGTGACACCATTTTGTGCCAGGCACATGGTTGCTTCATTACTTGAGAGTTCTTTCTTGCCTTCTGATGCAAAAATGTCGGTATATGACTGCATTTTGTGGTCCCACATTGTCTTTTTCATATTTTTATCAGCATCCTTTCACTTTTTTCTTTATTTTTATTCTTTATTTTTGTTTATGTTTCTTATTTCTTTTCTCCCTTTTTTTTACCCTAATCTAGTCCACGCCCCATGTAATGGGATAACACCCGAGTGGAATGTCTAGTTTCATCTGTGTTCGTCTTTTCTTTCACATAACGGTTCCTTCCAAGCTGTTTTTGACTGAAAACTTGTGTATGCAGGTTCTGCGTGGATAATGTTGTCTCGTCCTTTCATCGACTATTGCATATGGGGTTGGGACAACTTGCCGTGAAATGTTCTTATGTATTACGCGAACTTCATCTCCTCCCCAGAAGGCTACTTTCACACGGTCATCTGCAATGCTCCAGAGTTTAAAAACACAACTGTGAACAGCGATCTTCATTTCATATCGTGGGATAACCCTCCAAAGCAGCATCCTCACTACCTCGTGCTGGACGACATGAAAAGGATGATTGACAGCAATGCTCCCTTCGCACGGAAGTTCCACCAAGATGATCCAGTCCTTGATAAGATCGATGCCGAGGTCTTGGATCGTGGTCCGGGGATGACAGTTCCTGGTGGATGGTGCATGGGTAGCCGTGAAAATGGGACAGATCCATGCTTGGTTATTGGGAATACTACGGTGCTCAGGCCTTCAGCCGGTGCAAAAAGGCTGGAGGTTCTGATTAGCTCCCTGTTATCCACCGAGAATTTCCGGCCAAGGCAATGCAAGTAAGTGCATCCCTTCATCCCTGCGAGTATGATGATGATAAGGTGGAGAGGAATCAAGGTGCTGCGATGGAGGACTTGGTGGATGCTGTGTCCTATATATTCTACGTTCCTCTGTGCTAATTTTCTCGAACTATTTAAACATGATGCTTGAAGTTCTTTGGTCAAGAGATTGAGGACTGGCTGAGGATGCTTCATGACAAGATGATCAGATCATTCAGATGGTAGAAGATTTAATTAAGCAGAGCGCAAAATTGTTGAGGCCATTTTCCTCTCCGCCATTGGCGCTCTGCGGGCATGTTATTTAAGACGGTGGCATGTACTTGTAAACGTAGCTGAAGATGTGGGGAATCTCTGTGTTGTTGTTTTATGTCTTGGGAATGTTGGTTCCATTGTAACTTTTCGCCCGGGGGGTTAGGCATTGTATGTCGTCACGTATAGGACCATTAAGAGACCAAAAACTACAGAACTGTTTTTGAAAAGAAACCGTCAGCCATTGGCATTGATTGTTTGCACTTGTTATTGAACCGTTTTCCTTGCAAGAATAGTAATGTGATGGAAATCGGGAGAGACTTTCTACAGGGATCAGCACCATAATTAAGCTGAGGAACGGGTTAATTTATGGAGTTTTTCTTGAAGACTTATCTAGAGTCCTCTAGAATGATCTAGAATTTCATATATTAATTTTGAAAGATAGAGAGAGTTGTAAATAACTCTAGAGTTCTTTAGACATTCTAGAGAATTCCTTATAAATATCTTAGGGAAAGAGTCTAGAACACTCTTATATATTCTTAGGAGAAAAAGGATATGGAAGAGTTTAGATGGCAAGTCTAGAACTCTCCATAGATATGTATATAAAGGGATGCAATGCTCATTTGTCAGGGCATCCTAATCTCATCCCATCCCAAGATATCCCATATTCTTGTAAACTTAGAGTTTTGTAAATCTTCAAGTGTTCTCAATATAAGTTTGTTTTCAAGTCAAAACTCTCTTGCGTTCTCAAATATCACCTTTGGGTGAGGAGTAGGTTGAGCTCAAGCGAAGGAGTGACTAGTTTGAGTGTCGCACGGGTAGCGAAAATCTATCCTCGTGACAGTTGGTATTAGAACCTTGGTTCGAGAGATGACGGATTGAAGTATTATTGAGCATGGAATTCCCAAGGAGGTGAACACCGCAAATGTAACCATGCGCAAAGGAAGGGGAAAGTCGAAAGATGTTCAAGCTGCCATGGAGTCCCAACTCTCGCGGGTGGAAGAGATCGTGGCTAAGATGGCGGATAGGTTGGAGGAAGACGTGCCTAGCAACGATATTATCGAGACTCGGGAGGAATGCCTCAAGGGTGTGTTGCAAGATACTCTTAACTCATACTTGGACACTCTTCGTAAGGAGTTCTGAGCGCAAATGGAGGAGATATATGCGGTGATGACCACTCTCCAAAAGGAGATGAGGGTCTTGAAGAAAGAAACTTCGCTATGCAAGGCGGCCATAGCGAATGGAGCAGCAAGTTTTGGGAAGATGGCGCGGTTCGAGCACCCTAAGCCAAAGTCGTTTACCGGGAAACGAGATGCTAAGGAGGTCGACACTTTCTTCTTCTACATGGAACGATACTTTGATCTCTTGGGTATAAAAGACGAAGAGGAGAAGATCAAGGCCGCATCTATGTTCCTCTCGGACACGGCGACTATGTGATGGCGTCGTCACTACAGTGACGTTCAAGCGGCAACGTTCACTATGGAGAAGTGAGATGATTTCAAAAGGGATCTCAAACTCCACTTCTATCTGAAGAATGCCCAATATGAAGACAAGAGACAATTGCGGAAGTTGAGGCAAACGGGCACGATTCGGGAGTACGTGAAGGATTTCACGGAGTTACTCTTCCAAATCAACGACATGTCTGAAGAAGACAAGCTCATCTACTTCGAGGATGGACTTCAACCGTGGGCACAACAAGAGTTACGATGATGTGGTGTCCAAACTCTTGAAGTGGCCATAGCGACGGCGAAGTTCTTCATCGAATTCAAGAGGAGCGAGTCTTCAAGGGGTAGGGAGTCGAAGAGTGACTCCGAGAAAGGTGGAGGAGAGAGCCATAAAGGGATCAAGCCGGTTTCGAGTTTCGCTGGCCAAAGTGACTCGAAGAAAGGAGAGCAAAGAGGGTGAAAAAAGAGCACATCCAAGGACGCGGGGAAGTCTAAGGGTGAGGTGAGGTGAGGTGAAGTGCCCGAAGAAGAACACTCTCACGGCTATGGTTGCTCGGGTGGAGGAGGAACTCGTGCAAGAGATGGGATCTTTGAGGATCCTTAACGCGATGAAGACCACGGAGGAGAAGTCTTCATCGGGGATCCTTAACGCGATGAAGAGCACAAAGGAGAAGTCTTCGTCGAAAGGGTTGATGTACGTCGATGCGATGATCGGATCGTACACAATTCATGCCTTGGTTGATACCGGGGCAACTCATAACCTTGTCTCGCAGGGAGAGGCAAAACGACTTGGACTTATAGTCGACAAAGAGCAAGGCATGCTCAAGGCAGTGAACTTGAAAGTCGAACCAATCGATGGCGTGGTCCGTGGCGTGCGGCTTCGCATTGGCGATTGGAAGAGATCAGTGGATCTCACGGTCGTTCCCATGAACGTTTATCCTTTGGTGCTTGGAATCGATTTCATCGAGGGTGTGAAGGCGATACCAATCTCTTTCGCTAATGTCTTGCACATAGTGAAAGACGATGGAGTTTGCGTGCTTTCGATGGTGCGACGAACGAAGAAGGCTCAAGCAAAGATGATCGCAACCATGCAACTCTTTAAGGGAATCAAAAGTGAGGAACCTACTCACTTGAAGAGAGCTGAGATTTCTCACATGGCAAAGGAGGTGCCAAAGAAGATCTCACAAGTTTTGCCGAAGGAACACGGAAAGGAACTCCTACCAAGACGGCAAGATGGGTGCTCGAAGGTTTATCGCGACGACTCAAGGAAGGGATCGAGTCATACGAGAGCGTCGCGACGAGGACGTTCGCGACATAGGTGGAGGAGTATGTCACGGACGGAATAATTTATGGAGTTATCCTTGAAAAGTTATCTAGAGTCCTCTAGAATGATCTAGGATTTCCTAGATTAATCTTGAAAGGTAGAGAGAGTTATAGACAATTCTAGAGTTCTCTAGGCATTTTAGAGAATTTCTTGTAAATATCTTAGAGGAAGAGTTTAGAAGACTCTTGTATATTCTTAGGAGGAGAAAGATATAAAAGAGTCTAGATTGCAAGTGTAGAACTCTCCATATACATTTATATAAAGGGATGTAAGGCTCATTTGGCAGGGCATCCCAATTTCTTCCCACCCTAAGATATCCCACATTCTTATAAACTCAGAACTTTGTAAATCCTTAAGTGTTCTCAATACAAGATTGTTTCCAAGTCCAAACTCTCTTGCATTCTCAAACATCACCTTTAGGTGATGAGTAGGCTGAGCTCAAACGAAGGAGTGAGTAGTTTGAGTGCCATACGGGTAGCGAAAATCTATCCCCGTGACAGTACGTACTCCTCCTCAACGCGTTCTCTTCATCGTCTTCGACGCATTATGAGCGTAAATATATACTGTACTTATTCGCTTCCCGTTTTATAAAGATTGCAATACTACACAGTAAATTATAGTATATAAGTTTAATTATATATTTGATATTTCATAATAAATTTGAAAAAAAACATTATTTAATTATCCCGTGAACGATTTGTGACTCAGAAAATTTTATTGTTTACGTGAACGATGTAATCAATAAGGGATGGAGATAGTACATGATGGTATAAGGATGTTGTATGTTTTCACATCTAATCTAATACCTCTATATAATGGCATGACATATGTTTTGGTTTGATCAGTCACAAGCCCGCTTCATTACTCGTCATATTTGTTATAAATATGTCTCATGAATTCTGTGTGTATATGGTTGATTTGATATATTCGTCCATTTTATCGAATTTGTTTACAATATCAACCACTTTTTCAAATAAAAAAGAATGCAAGATTTCTTTGTTCATTTTAGTTTTATTAGTATTACCCAATATAGCATCTTATTTTCAGAATGGTTATTTGTAGTTCAAAAAACAATTCAATAACGAACAGAGAATATAAAGTGAAACATATTTATATTGTATAAATTGGAACTTATTCTATGGTTTAGATAATAATGGTAGATGACAATTCCAATGTGAGATCACTCTATATATTTATTTTTAAAGAGTTAACACATGAGAAGTTTAATTCCACGATATACCACCCTTCCATTTTTATCGATCAAGGAGCCATGTTATTATTCATTTTCTGGTACCTTCCCGTTTTATCTCCACAACCACTTGATCTCACCCCTGACGTTAGTTGTGCCGCTTTCTTTAAAAGATAGAGTTTACTCTTTTATAGTTCGTACATCTTGATCAATACTCTTTTGTTTTCCATTGGCCCCCATGTAGATCCGGCCCTACGTCCTAGTATGTTCCGCAATACATGTTTTAGCAGCAGAGGGGAAGCACACACGATAGGATTATATTACATCGGGTTAGCGGGAACAAGACCTCTACTACACCTTTACTAGTACCTACTCCTAATCCATCCTTCATACCATATCATGCTATTGATTGGTATGTGTCCTTCAGAATTTATCCTTGGCTGCAAACAGGTAACACAAAAAGGGGTTATTCGTTGTTAAAATGACATGATGTTAGTTGTTGTCCAGAATTTTCTCATTCTGTCCAAAAAATGTACACTGAGAGCGGTTGCTTGTAAGTCGATTCGACCGACTGTATGAGAATTTCTTAGTTGTTTACGAATATTGGTAGTTCAGCATCTTCTACTGGAGATATTGTGTTCCAAGGCGATGGAATCCTAACCATTTCAGAGAACAAGGTCATTGATCATGGTATACTATAACTTGCAATGAATATAAACCTACAAGAAATTTAGAAATACGACCACGATCATGCTAATAACGAACAAACCATGCCCAAAACACAATCATACTCAGAGCATCCATACTGAAATCATAGTCCTACTCCAATGTCATTACACTGACTCCATCACAGATCGAGGAACAAGACCTACATAGAATAGCACAGGAAGTCGCAAGCATATTTGCACAATTGCAACAGCTTAGCACATATTCGCAAGACTCGTGAACCATACCATCATCAGCTGAATACAATATCGTACCAGTACACATATATACATGGACAGACAAGTTTTGTTTACATCTTCATATGATTAAATGGAGAATAGCAAACAATCTCCAATCTTCAAACAATCAACAGCCATCATATATGTTGAAGCAAGCTAAAAGTAGTCAAGTTCCAAAGCAGACAGACCGATTACATTGCGATTCGGGCAACAAACAATCCAAAGATTTCTACACCGCTGTTCCGTTGAGACGTCCGAAGCCAAACCACAGAAGACATAGAATCCATCGCTGACCGTTCACATGCCATTAAGCTCAAGCTAGCTGATAGCTGATGATGATCATCGACAACAATACCATACATTTCCAAGAAACATAACAAGAAGCAGAGCAAACCATCAAGAACCGAACGGATTCCAATCACACCCCGATGATGATGATCATAGACAACATTCGGGACACCGAATCAACCCATTCTCATTACACTCGGGGCAGCGCTTCATCACCCCCTGATCATGATCAAACAACTTCCTACTCCCGCTACAATTCAGACACGGGATGAACCTCACATCCCCACACGAATCACACATGCAACCTCGTTCCCTCCTCGGCAACCCGTCCAACAGCTTCCTCAGCTCCCCCATCTCATTCAAATGCTTCACCACATCCGCCCCGCCAAGAAACTTCCCCTTCACAAACACCTGCGGCAAGCTCACTATACCGCCTTTCCCGCCCCCCAAAACCTCCTGCAACTCCTCCTTATACCCCGAATCCATGGACAGATCCCTCTCGTCCACATAAACCTTATACCCTCTCAAAATCAACCTCACCGCATAACAATCCTCGTACGTCCTCCGAATCCCTCTTAAGCTCGTAAAATACACCACAACTCGATCCTCCGTCCCCGGCAACCCGATCGTCGAGGCATCGAGTATCGATTCCGCCCCAAACGACTTCGTATGCTTCAATTTAGGGGACAAATCCAATTGGGTCTGTGTCTGTGTTGATGATGGGTTAATTTGGGCGGTGGTGATGGTTTTGGGGGATGATTCGAAGAGGGTTCGGAGCTGTTTGACCTTGCCCTTGATGGAATTGCCTGCGGATTCAAATGGGTTGTACCATTTCTTCACAGACGAGCTCCGATCGAAAGGGGACGACGATAATTTGAGATACGACGTCGATTTCGATGATGTTGATGATGATCTAGGGTTTTGGTACGCCGACGCGTGGATAGTAACCGCTCGATTGAGGATCGATTTCGGCCCCATCTTGGTGTCGTGGAATTCCGACATGGTTTTCGTCGGGATAATTGGGGATTCTTCTCCGGCGCCGGTGGACGATGATTCGATGTAAATTTTATTTTTTTTTCTTTGGGCTTTTTTGTTATGATCTTGATTGTTGGATTGGTTGATGATGGATGATTGAAGAGGGTGGAGAAATGGGGAAGACAGGAGAGAGAAATCGACGAAAAGGTGGAGTGATGGGATATGGACAGAGATGATTAGGTGTTCCAAAGCAAAAAAGGAAACTCAATGCGAGAGAGAAAAGATAAAAGAGAAAGAGAGGGATGGGGAATGCTCGTGGAAGATGTATTGTTGTAATGAAATGTATGTTTTGTGAGGGGTGAGTATCAATTTGTATTTTTTTGTTCATGGTTTCGAATATTCTCATCTTGGTCGGTATTATGATTAAATAATATCCAAACCTTATGTTCGTTTAGGATAACTAGATCGTTGGTTTTTTTTTAAATGTTATTTACTGTATCAAATATTTGTAGTTGTATGGGCATTCATTGCATCGGTCTATTAACAAATAAACATTTTACTCTAAGATTAAAATTTACTCATTTTGAACATTCTCGGTCTATGGATATACTCACTTTCCTCTAAAATTGAGATATATTCAACTTATATTTTGTCAAAGAAAGTTTGAGTACATCGTTTGAATATTAGTAAATTGTGGTTTCTATAGCAACAAATTCCCTTATATACAGAAAACAGAAAATGTGTTTCTTTCTTTCTTTTGAGATCTTTATAATACTCTACATTTAATTAGAATAAAATTTCTTTTAAAACATTATTTTGAGAGAAATCCGATTACATCACATAGACGTAGACCTGGATCATTTAAACCGATATGATAAAATGATCAACAACATATCACATCGCAAACATCTAAGAAATTTTATACCTTTGACTTCTATTTGAAAATTTGGACTGTTTATCATCGAAGGATCATCTAAAAGACCGTCCAAACTAAATAGATTCGATTAAATTTTGTGATAGCAAATAACATATGTTAATAAGTAATACACAATCAAATGGTGAAATGTTGGTTTATAAGAACCTTGATACTAACAGCGACGCGGTTTCGCTTTTTCCGGTACGTATCAAGGATGCCACTATGATTTTGAGGCCAAAAGCCTTTTCTTTTTCTTTTTTAATTATGCGTGCAAGCTCAGCCTCGATAATAACATGTCATGTCTTGCACTAACGGCTACATTTTCAACGTTATGCAAGAAATGCTACTAACACCTACCAGTCAAGAAATGCGTGCGATGTTGTGATCCCTTGTTACCCAAAACCAACACTAGAAGAAGATATCTCTTACATCTGACAAAAAATTATGATGACTATCATATATTTCTTTGTCACAGGATTTTCACAAATCTTACAATATTCACTTATTTTTATTATTAAAAAATAATTTTAGAATTATAGAAAGAAAAAAGAACCCCTTTTTTGTTAAAGAAAGATGACTCTTACAAACTTATGCTTCCGATCATTAAATGACAATCCAACCGTTGAATATATTTAAGTATTGATATTTTCATGTATATAAAATTTGGGACGAATTGGGCAAACACACTTTAGTTATTGATGAAAGTTTTAAATGGGACTTTTAGACCGTTCATTGTTAAGATTACTTTGTTTTTTTGATACAACTCAAATAAGTACATACAAATGAGTAATATTATATGTAAAATAATAAGATGATCTTAACAATTAAAATTTAAACATTTAAAAAGTCAAAAAATGAGAATTTTGGTGGCCACTGTTTATGCAATTTAAAATAGGAAGAATTCCTTGAAAGTATCACTTCGAAAATTTTATTCTAAGGAGGTGCCACCAAAGATTTTAAATTTTCATGATATCCCAAATTATCCTACTTTTCTCCATTACTGCCGCTATCCTAATCAACTCCGTTTTCGAGCCTAGTGTCGCCCCACAACCATCGTCCAATCGTTGTTCCATTACAACTCGATCACGCCTCCTATTAAGAAAAAGAAGGGCGAGGAAGACAAAGCCGAAAAGTTAACTAGCAGGAAAGCAAGCTCGGGTAGATAATCTGGCTAGTTAGTGAGAAGAAGAAGCGGAGACCGGGAATTTTCTTCTTAGCTAGCGCTATTGCTTTCCTATCTTTATGTAATAAAATTAAAGAGAGCAATGCCATTTGGTTCAGTTTCACTCTTGTCATGACAGCCTCTGTGCCATAAGAATACCAAGAAGAGAAAGTTCAGTTGTTAATTGTTAGGCTTCGGGTAAGAAGAATGCCCTCTCTCGAACCTAAGCAAAGAAAGCGTTCAAATCACTTCATAAAAAACCTTTTCGGCCGGGCATAGGAGGTGAGTTCGGGTATGGTTTGGGTATAGCAGGTATGGTTGCGGACAACCCTTCCTATTCAAGTTATCCCACTAGTTAAAGCAAGAGATCGATTCCTAACAGTTTGCACATCAGTAAGCCCAAAAACTTCTTAACCACGGTCTTACAGAATGCCCTCTTTGCAATAATAGGCTGTCCATTTGAGTAGAAAGGCCAGCAATGATCGAAGTGGTCTATTTTCTTCCTTGATAGTTCAATAGTATGAAGTGAAGTTACTCTCAGGGGACTAGGCCAAAATCCTTTACTAATCCAGGAATTTGGGTTCATGGGTCGATGTATGGAACGAAGGGAGTGTACAATTGGCTTTTTTCCTATAAATCTAGGCACGAGGTAAATACCGTAATGAACCATAAATGGGAGACCAGGGGAATAGGAAGATCTTTCATGCAACTTGGGTCCAATGCTTGCGAGTAAATGTATACTTGCCAACAAAATGACCGAGAAAGCAATATTTGGTCTTATACAGTTAGCTAGGTACATCAATGCACCGATAGCATTAAGATATGACATTTCAGGGCCTAGAAGATCGTCATTATCATTCTTAGGCCAGAATGGATCATCATGGGTGTGCTCAGTGGATGATGGACTTTTTCCATTCTGAATCGAGCAAGAATTTTCTCCGTATATGTTAATCGCTGGATAAGGATCCCCGTGGGTAGGTGCTCCACCTATATACCAATGCAAAACTTTGTTTTGCCGAGATCTTTCATCTCAAACTCTTCCTTTAAGTAATCACGAATCACGGGCTTCCATGATTTCAATGGTTATACCGATTATGTTCAATTGTTAACATATACGGCGACTATGGCAAAACCAATGAGGCCAATGCCCACTTCTCTTAGCTCATGTTCTTGAATGATTTCTTTCCCTTCCTGTGGTGCAATTTTTTGATGTATCCTTTTCTATCAGTTGGATTTTGTTCTCAACCTTCCCTTGTAAGAATAATATCAGTTATTCATATTTTTAGCTTTGGAAATCTGTACTGCATAAGTTATCGTTTTTCTGTCCTTCCTTGTTTTATTTTGTGCTTTTGTTTTTGGCCTACAACTTTCACCGCATTGTTAGAAAACAATCTTTTTAATTTGTTTTTCCGTAACAGGGAGAAGATTGTGTAAAACTAAGCTACGTTTGTTAGTTTTGTGCCATCCTTTTGTGCTTTCGGTAAAATTGATTCTTTTTGTATGATATCAGAGCATTTTTCGGCATTTGGTATGTGATGGTCGATGCATTATTGTACACACTTGAAATCCATGATGGGTATTCATCTCGAGGAGGAGTTCTAGTTAGATCCATTTGTTATAAAATCAGTTCAGACTTCAGAAGTTCGTGATTAACTGGAAGCTCCGGAATATTAGGACGATATTCATATTTAGTGCACACATAGATCTCTTTCTCAAGATGATTTAATTCTTCTTTCGATTTGTAAAGTTTTTCAAATGTTTTAGGTTTCGATCGATTTTCATACGTCTCAAGTCTTCAATTTCATCAAAAATTCGATTTTTATCGTTCTAAAAACCCTAACTAGAAAATCATTGTTCATTAATAGTTTTCACTGATTAAAAACTCTAGTCTACTTGTTTAGGTTAGAGTAATTTAGTTTTAGGATTGAGTTTATTGTTTTTGCTTTTTTTTTTTTTCAGGGTTCTGGATTCGTTGTAATTGAAATGGCATATTGTTTTGCTTTGAAACAGTGCGTCAGTGTTTAATTCTTGATTTTTTTTATAAAAAAATCATGTTGGATACTATATAATAATGTTTTAAATTTTATGGATATCATGTTATAAACTTTTATTTTTGTTATTTTTTGTGATTTTTCGTTAGGGTTTTTGGATTTGTTGGATTTGACCTGGTGCATTGTTATGTTTTGTTTTGGTGCACTGCTTTAAACAGTGCGTCAGTTCAATGAAATAGTACGTCAGTGTTTGTTTTTTTTAAAAAAAAAACATGCTGGGTACTATGTAATAATGTTTTCTATTTTATTGATATCATGTTATAAATTTTTATTCTGATAATTATCCAAACCAAAAGTTTTGGGAAACTAATTCCAAAAACATATACACGGAATCTTATTCCTCAAAACATACAATTTTCAAAATTTCCCAAAAACTGATTGAAACTGCCTCATTGTCGGTTTCACAGCCCTTTTTTTTTCACTGTGCGATTGTAATTTCTTATCCATCAGCAAATTTATTGGATTTCACATCAAATCATTGGATTTCGTAATAACGAAATCAATCGAAGAAGTTTCGAATCTTAGACTAACAACAGATCTAGGTCTGGTGAAGAATAATGAATTGATTTTCATATGCAGGTTTGGTTTGGTTTCTTGTTCTTTTGTATGTGATCCAGATGGAGGTTTTGATCAATTTGTTCTAAAGATACAAGATCAGTTTCAGATTGGTGGAAACATTGAATTGAACTTGTTTTATTCGATCCCAGATCATGATCATTGTATGCTGAGAGATCAAGAGGATTTCATAACAATGTTTGAGGTCTTGAGTTGCTTTGCTTTGCATTCTGTTAATGTTGATGTTGAATGTAAAAGCAATCCAATGCGATCTGGATCGTGCAATCTGGTTTCGTATTGTGCAAGTCAAACAGAGCACCAGTTATGTGGGAGAGAGCGCCAATTATGTGGGATAGAGCGCCAGATATTTGGGACAAAGCGTCACTTATGTGGGACAGAGCGCCAGATATTGGAAACAGAGCGCCTTGACAAAACTTCCTTTATGGGTTCATGTTCGTTGGTGTCTCATGTTTGTGTTGAGCAAGACGATTATGTTCATGATTTTGGTGAAAATGTTGTTGCTGAATCATTGCTTGTTTTTGAAGGGGGTCCTTCGACCAATGTGCAACCGTCTCTATGTTCATAGTATTGGTCTAGTCTTATTCAGCATGTTGGACAAGCTTTCCTTGATAGTGTTGAACAGTTTAGGAAATGTCTTGCATTATATGTGACTGAAGTCGGATTCAAATATACCTTGAAGAGGAATGAGAAGGAAAGGGTTTATGCAATTTGTTCCTTCAAAGGGGATGGCTGTGAATGGTTTGTTATGGCTTTCTTGTGTCCTTATAATAAATTCTTTACATCAGAAAGATGAATAACACTCATACATGTGGACAGCTTTTTTTCCCGATACATCGATTAAGTGTATTAAGTCCAAATGGCTTGCACAGACTGTTTCTGACATGGTACATCATGATCCTCATGTTGATAGTGATCAGGTCTATAATCATTTTTAATCGAATTATAGTCTGGATTTATCATATAAGAAATCATAGAATGACCTTCAAAAGACGAAGATGATGGTTGGTGGAGATTGCACTGAGTCCATTGCGAAACTAAAGCCGTATGTTGAAGCTCTGCTGGTTACTAATCCGGGAAGCCAGATTACCTTGGAGTTGGTTGGTGGTAGTAAACGTTTTTTGAGGCTCTTTGTTGCATTCCATGCGTCCATTGTAGGATTCAATCATTGTAGGCCGTTGCTTTTCCTTGATGGCACATTCTTAAAGGCTGATTTCAGCGGAGTCATATTAGCAGTAACAGGGAAGGATGCTAATAGGGGTATACATTTTAATACATCTTTTATTTTTGTGGTACAAAGCAAACATTTTTTTTTTACATATATACCAGGCGCTCTATGTTCTATGCAGGCGCTCTGTTTTAATTTCTTATATGGATTTACTTTTTTATTTCATTTTTTCTTTCATAGGACTTTTTCCTTTGGGTTTTACTATTGTTGATAAGGAGACGTATGTTAGTTGCTGTTGGTTTCTTATGGAGCTACGGTAAATAATTACAGTTGACCAGAAGATTAATTTTATCTGTGATCATAATTTGGGACTTTTGAAAGCATTTCCAAAAGTTCCCTGATCATCCACTCTGTTATTGTCTCCGCCACCTCAAAGATAATCTGAAAGTAAGATATCGAGGAACTAATATGCCAGCATCTTACAAGGATTATATTGTTGGTCTTTTTGACAAATATTCAAAAGCACCAACGATCACTGATTTTTATCATTCGCTTGCTACATTTCAGAAGAAAGGGGGAAAGTTAGCATTGGAGTTCTTGGATTCTTTGATGTCTTATGATAGGTGGACGATAAGTTTTTCTGTCGATTGTCGATATGGGGAGATGACGACTAATGCTGCGGAGTCTATTAATGCTTGGCTTTTGGACGCAAGGGAGCTTCCTATCACTCAAATGGTGGATCATATTCGTATTAAATTAATGGAGTGGTTTCACAATCGTCGAAAAGAAGTGGATGAATGGAATAGCTTGTTATGCCCTTGGATGTCAGACACTTTGAATGAATTTTTCAAGAACTCTCTCACTTACTCAGTGAATAAATCTTCGGAGATGATTTTTGAGGTGATTGCAGACCCAACAACTTCGATAAATATCAGAGAAAGGACTTTCTCGTGTTGAATGTGGCAGGCCAATGGTTTTCCATGCCTTCACGCAACATGTGTTATTGGAAAGTATTCTTTGCCATTAAAAGACGCGATCGATTCTTATTTTTTGAAGGAAAATTAGCGAAGAAGTTGTGAGTTACTCATATATCCTATTCCGTTTTCTTTAGTCGATCAAATTGCATCTGAGGTAGCTATTGAAATACTTCCACCATCAGTGGGACGGTTACCTAAAAGCCCAAAAAAAAAAGTTGTATTTTGTCCAGTGGTGAGGTGATAAGGGCTTTTAAGTGTTCAAGGTGCAAGAAATTTATCCATCATAACCGAAAAACTTATCGTGAGGCTATACCATGATCGATACATATGTTTATTTTTCAATTTCTATAACTTTTAAACCATGAATTGTATTTTTTTATTAATTATTTTAATATTGTCTTTTGATGTTTTCGTTAGGGGGGCTGTATATTTAAAACAGAGTGTTGTGTCTTTTCATGTTTGTGTCAAACTTTTAACAAAACAGAGTGCCTATTGAAACTGTCACAGAGCGATAGAGCGGCAGTTCAAAACACAGAGCGTCTATTGAAAGTATCAGCCACAGAGTGACAGTTCAAAACACAGAGCGTCTTCTGTACTTGATACAGATCTCCTTCAAAGAATACAAATATCAAAAAAGAAAACACCAAATAAGACACATAAGGACAATCCATCTCATATGTTTCATTGAATTGAGCAATATATAAATCAAATCATTCCCAAAATAGAAAGTAGCACAATAAGATGCGAAAACCGTCACATTATTTTTAACTGATATCGCTCTATTAAAGTCGATAACATCTTTGCTTTGAACATCTGGATTTCTTCTAGTATTATTGACTTCGGTATTTCTTCCCCGTTTGCCATCAATTCGATCCAATGGCAAACATGGACACCACAGTCCACATTTTGCTGTAAAGGTGCATTTTGTTGATAATCACTTTAGGTTTCTTATTTACTTGAGTTTCGACGTCACTCTATTCCAGGTAACTGCGCACATAATCCACCTATATCATGTTGAAAATATTGTTAACATTTTTCTTTTAAAAAATTTTAAAAAACAAATAGTTGGACGTATCTGTTCTTACCAGTATTTGAGCATCTCTCGCATATGGTGCTTTTGTTGTCTTCGAATTGTGATGAACCCAACTATTATTCTCACTATCGAATGCTAACAAACTCCAATGAAAAGTCGTTGAACCCTTTGGTGATCCTCTAGTTGAGTTCATCGCGAACAGGTGCCAACTTTGTGTCCTTTGTTCAATCATCTTGTCCTTTATCCATTTTTCGGCCCCCTCTTTATTTTGTTGTGTAACAAAATATTGCATTAAATATAATAGAAGAAGTGAGTTATGTCACACTGAAGTAGAAACGTAAGCTAATATTCATGGCATTAAATAACTTCCCCAAGAGTCTGTAGTGTAGACCACAATTTGTTCTTTACATTTTGCTTTTTGTAACATCAATGTTACATAAGCGTTGATCGTACTATTGGACAATGGTCCGTCTTCTGCAATGTGATTGACGTCGTCATAATCAACGTACGCATCACCTCTGATCCTGTCATTTGTTATACAAATTATGTCATTGAAATGATAATTACTTAGTTAGTTTAATATCTATTTTACATTTTTTTTAACAAAAATAAAAACAATATAATAGGTGCTCTGTTTTGTTCAAAGAGACGCTCTGTTATGTTGCAATACTGGCGCTCTATTTTATTTTTTTTAATAATAGGCGCTCTGTTTTGTAAAATATATGATTTCATGATGTATATGCAGAGTAGAATTATTTAATATGCAAAAAGAAGGGAACTAAATGAAATTCACAGTAATGTTATGATTAGTTCAAATGCTTACGTAGACGTGGAGCGTTGGTCCTTTGTCATTGCCTATTTGGTCCTTACTTCGTCCGTCAGGTAGCTCTGAACATCCCCTGCAGTCTTGCCCTGCTTCAAATCATCATATTCAAAGTTGCTCATCCTTTTCTTGCATCTGGGACCCTTGTCTTTGATGCGTTTGATTATCAACGTTGGTATATGTTCGGATTTTTTCTTTTTCTTCTCTTCCTCTAGTTGGCCTTGTTGTTCATATTCATTTTTTTACAGTTGATCATCATCACTGATTTGATAATGATCCTGTTGTTTTTGTTCTTTTATTTGCATTATTCTCTACATGCTCTCGAATAACTGCTTGTATTCTACGGTAATCTTCCTTTCTTTTTCAAATTCTTCCAACAGCTTTATTTTTCATCCTCTTTTACAAAGATGATTCCATTTAATCTATCCTGTTCCGCTGTGGCTTTCATTATCAATTCTTCAGATTTCTTTAGTTCTTCTCGCAGCAGTTGCTTCACTTCGGCTTCTTTTGACATCAACAACTTCAACTTTTCATTGCCTTGAATCAGTTCTTCAATTTTCTTTTTCAGTTCTAAAATCTCTTTTGCTGCACTGGCTGGATCGTCTCCTTGCATCCCCACTTGACTCATCTTTGAAATACGTAATGTTTCAAGTTCAGATCATATTGAGGTTAAATCACCATCCAAGGTATTGACCTAATGGAATGAAAAAAATCCTTTTTAAGAATCTTTGAATAAACCACAGAAATCATTCCAATAAAACAGAGCGCCTATTAAAAAGTATAGAGCGTCTTAAGAAATAGTGTGAACAAAGCGCCTATTAAAAAGCACAGAGCGCCTATTAAAAAGCACAGAGCGCCTTAAGGAACAGTGTAAGCAGAGCGCCTATTAAAAAACACAACGCGCTTTAAGAAACAGTGTAAACACAGCGCCTATTAAAAAACACAAAGCGCCTTAAGAAACAGTGTGAACAGAGCACCTATTAAAAAACACAGAGCGTCTTAAGAAACAATGTGTTTTTTTTACCTTTTCCAATGCCTTTGATAATTCTAGTTTTGTTTTCTCAATTTTTCCTTCCAAACCTTTGATCTGACATGTAAAAAAATGATTAGTACTTTAGTTTTGAATTCAAGAGACATTCATTAAAAAATAGAGCGACAGTTTGCGAATTTTTTTTACGACGTTACCTTTTCTTCTGCCATTTTAACTTCATCACATTTCTCCTTGTATTTTTCTTTCAAGAATATCACCTGAATAATTCAACACCTTTTAATTTTTGGAATGATCATACTCTTTTGTTTGATTTATTTTACAAAGAGCGGCTGAACAAATATCCAGAGCGCCTTGTAATAAAATCCAAAAAATCATATGTTTGCTCCTTCCAAAGTCAACGTATCCTCTGCATCCTTGTATTTCTCTTTCTCTAATTCCAGATTTTTTCTTGTTTTGTCAAGCTTTTTTACAAATTCAAATAATATTTGCTTTAGAAACAGACTTTTAAAATTTTTCCAAACCAACAATAACGTCAGCATGAGTTCAATTGTTACCATTTCTCTCAACAACGAAACTTCTTTCTTTTCTTCCATCCATCTCTCTATCAGAGCGAGGTTTTGTGCTTTTGTCTCTATCAGTTCTTTGTGTAGCAGTTCCGTTTTCCCAGGCTTGATGCGTTTTATCAACACATCATCAGAGGTAGCTTCTTCATCTTTTTCCTGTATTTTTTCGTCGCTCTCTATTGCCTCAGTTGAATGTGAATGTCAGCTTCTTGTTCTGAACTCAAAATCATCCACATCGGGCCCTTGTGTTGGTGTTCCATTGTGGAAATCATCATCATCTGCTTGATTGTCATCTGACGGCATGCCGTACAAAGTCTTTTTCATTTCAGTTGGACGAAATCGGTCCAAAATTATCTGAAAAAATTTAAAACCATATTATTTAATTGTATTGTTCCAGTGATTTATGATAAATGAAACCATTTAAGTATTTTATTTACCTTCTTCACATCAAATGTTTTAGAGGAGGCATCAATGTCTTTTGGCATATCTCTAAGATTCCACCTGACACATCTTGGTATGCTGCAGCTTTCATAAACATGTGATGATGGTTCTATGACTTCGATTCTTTTCAGAATCCAGTACTGACAATTAAAACAATTAACAATAATAATTTAATTGATTATATGTCAATCTACAAAACAGAGCGTTTATTTAAAACACAGAGCGGAAGAGCGTCTGTGTTTTAAATGCAGAGCGCTTGTGTTTTAAATACAAAGCGGCTATTTAATTGAGTCCTTTCCAGATATCAGTACTCACAATTAGAACAATTAAGCATCATTATTTAATTGATTATATGTTAATCTACATTACAGAGCGCTTATTTGAAACACAGAGCACCAGAAAAAATGACTGTAAAATTTAATTTTGTATCGTCTGAAATACTTACAGGGATTAGCATTGCACATCCTGTTACTTTTCTGGAATGGAGCAGTTATCATCTAATGATCCAATTAACTTTTGAAAAAAGTGAGATGTCCGCTTGCAATCACGTATTTTATTCATGTCGGCCACAAAATTACAGTAGCTCCAGTTCAACGAAGTCTTTCACGTGCTCACGAACAGTGTGTTCAACATGCAGAGCACCAGGGGTCGTGCTGTGTTCTTGTAATCTAACACTTCTGTTTTCTGTGAAACTTCAATCAATGTCTTTGATTTTCTTTGTTGTCAATTCCCTCTGTGCTCTACTTCCCGTTTTTCGATCCTTAAAACGTCTGTCCAGGAATTCAGAGTAATTGATTGTTTCCATCAAGCCGTCCTGATTCATCAACTATTCCGAAAAGCAGTTTCATGTCCATTTTCTCAATAGTGAATATATGGTCGCTAAAGGTGAAGGGTCTCTCCGTTCTGTTGTAACCTGCCCTAATTTGATGTATGCAAAGGTCGCTTTTCCTTGAATTCGCAATCGTCACCCTTTCTTCGAGAATCGCCTTTATCAGATTTCAAAATGGGGTCTTTATGAAATACAATCAGTGCTGATCTATAACTGTCATTCCCTCTTTTGGACATGTCAGAATTTTCACCAACGCACCTAAATTACTCCTATATTGTCCTGTCATTGTTCATGTTTCACATTTGATGATAATAATGCCAAGTTTATAAAAAGTGTGCATCTATAATTTTGAGAAGTAATATAACAAAGCGCTTGTTTATTTTTAAACAAAGCGCCATTTGAAATTAAACAGAGCGTTTGTTTATTGTTAAACAGAGCATCTATTTGTTGTTAAATAGAGCCCCTGTTTATTGTTAAACGGTGTGAATTTATATTTCAAACCCTTTCAAATAATAATATATCACAACCACACAAGAATTGGTTTTTTTTTTTCCATGTTTTTAGGGTTTTCAAGTTTATTCTTATTATAAACATACCTTTTGAAATCGAAAAAAAAAATTAATTTATTGAATGCATTGCATGCTGTCAAAAATCTGTGAGAAAATGATCCAAACAAAACTCCATTTCGTGGATTTGTATTCATAAAATCATGAAACAGAGCGCCCTTTGTAAGCTATTCATCAAATCATCAAATCCGTAGTTAAAATCATACCTTTTAAAATTATTATCGCAGCAAATTTGCAAAGCGCCTCACACAAAATTGAAATTGAATTCACGGATTAGGAAGTCGAAATTGTTCTATGAAATTGTTCAGAAAGATTAGGAGGTTGAAATTGACAGGTGAAAATTGAAATTGGTAGGTAGAATGAATTTACAGAGCGTCGTGGGAGATGATGAGGCGGAATAGAGAGCGTCGTGAGTTTTGGCAGATCGAAGTCTTGTGCGTGGAGTTTGGGCTCCAATTGTATATTTTTGGAATTAAGATTCTGTTTGTATTCTTTTGGTATTTTTTCATCACTTTGTAATTTTAGGTAAATTCCCCATTTTTATTTTTTGTTGATTTTTTGTGGTTTTTCATTTTGATTTTTGGATTTGTTGGATTCGAACTGATACACTGTTTAAAACAGTGCGTCAGTTCAATGAAACAGGACGTCTGAATACTGTTAATGTTTCACAATTTCAAACAGTGCGTCAGTACAACGAAATAGGGTAGATGAATAATTTTGCACTTTTTGGTTCTTGTTTTTATTTTCTTTAAGAAAAAACCATGTTGTTTACTAAATAAGTATTTTTTTCAATTTTATTGATATTATATTATAAATTTATGTTTATGTATTTATTTAATCTTGTGTTTTTTGTAAAAAAAAAAAAAATAACAGACGCACTGTTTGAATAACACTGACATCCTGTTTGAATGAAATAATGTGTCTGAATATTTTGATCATGTAAACAAAACGATGCATTTTTTTTAGTTTGTTAATGAATGTTTTGAATCAATTTACTTGAATTTATGCATGTTATTATCTTCTTGTTGTATGATTGCAATTTTTTTTATAAAGTTCGAATAAAAAAAAGCCCCAATTGATCAATTTCATATTTTTTCATTGGACTTTATTTTTGAAACAGTGTATCGTTCACGATTAAGGAGTAAAAGTGAATTCGAGTGACGATTTCGATTGAAAGACGATTTGAGTTGGATTTGGATTAAACGGTGGTTCATCTTTTTTAGTGCGTCTGTGTTTTTCATGGGTTTGAGTGGTTTTGGTTTCAGTTACTCGAATTTGTATTGAATGAGAATTATTTTTTCGAATTGTATCAGTTGGGAATATTTTTAAATTTTTTGGATTTTTTGGGAATTTTCCCAAACTTTGTTGGGTTGGATTACAAATTTAGACAAAAAATTTTTTGTCAATGAACTAAGGACACTTGCATTAGATTATATAAAATAGAGATTCTGTAAAAGAATAAAAGTAGAGTAATGATGCGATAAAAATTTATAATGATGTTGAAAAAATGTATAGGATTGTGTATTAAACTGTAGAAGTTATAGTGTGAGAGTGAAAAATTCGATAAAGTTATCGTATTGTTGTAATATTTTTTATTTTTATAGGTTAATTTATTATAACATTATGTATAATAAAAAGTGAGAAACAAATAGGAGAAAAATAGAGATTGTGATGCAAGTACTCTAAGTGTCAGGCACCTGTTTTATGACGTACGCTCAAAAGAAAATTCTATTAGGTCTTTTCAAGAAAAGCCTATTAACTTTTATACATATTGTTTGACGTTATCAATAATATAAAATATTACGTTCTTTTTAGAATTAGAATACTTTTTTTTTGAAAGCGTTGTCATGGTAGTTCTCATAGTACCATTTCAAGTACATCCATTAAAGAGTGGGAATGTAGAGAACGAGTTATATGTGTTGGAGCATCCACAATGATCGCGCAAAAACAGACTCTCTATGTTGGCATGGAAAGAAGAAATAGAAAGAATCAACAAGTTTGAGACACATCCTATTTTGATGTTCAACAATGGTTCCATACCCGGGACTCTTGAAACACACACACACATTAAAAGAATAAAAAAAAAACCACAAATCAAATCAAATGAAACTCGAAAGGTGGGTGAGTGGGGGAGTGGAGTGGAGTTCAATACGCCTAGTTGTTGGTTTGAGAGGCTCGTGGCAAAACTAGGATCGTGGAGTTCAATATGCAGGTTAAGGTGGGTGAATCATTGGGAAGCAATTTGGGTTGATAGTCTTTTTTGTCAGAGTTTTTCAAGGTGTTTTTCAGAGTTTAAGATTGAAAATTAGTCACCATTGCTGATGCTCTTAGGTAATAATTTTATCTACATCGCCTCATCCTCTACTTTGTTTCGCCACAGCAGCTCGATGACGACTTCGCAACATCTCTCAATGGCTCAAGAAAAACCACTCCTATGTGCCAGGGGTTGCGGCTTCTACGACTCAGTGCAAACCCATAACCTCTTCTCTAAGTGCTACCGCGATTTCCTCCAAGAGCAAGAACTTCTAAAGGCTGAATTGATTTTATAACAAATGGATCTAATTAGAACTCCTCCTTGAGATGATACCCATCATGGATTTCAAGTGTGTGCAATAACGCATCGACCATCACATACCAAATACCGAAACATGCTCTGATACCGTACTAAAAGAATCAATTTTTCTGAAAGCACAAAAGGATGGTACAAAACTAACAAATATAGCTTAATTTTACACAATCTTTTCCCGGTTACGAAAAACAAATTAAAACGATTGTTTTCTAACAATGCGGTGAAAGTTGTAGGTCAAAAACAAAACAACAACAACAACAAATCAACCCTTTATCCCATCAAGTAGGGTCGGTTATATGAATACGACGACGTCATTCCAATCTGTCATGTACAACATCTTCTGTAAGATTATGATAGGCCATATCATACTTCAAGGTTTCTCTCATAGTCTTTTTAGGCCTCTCTCGTCCTCTCTTGACATCTCCTAACAGGAGTTGTGACTGATCTGCGTTTCACATGACCATACCATCTTAGTCGTGACTCCTTCATCTTATCTTCTACTGGAGCCACACCCACTTTCTGTCTGATAACTTCATTTCGTATCCTATCTATTCCTATATGTCTTCACATTCACCTTAGCATTTTCATCTCGTTTACACTCATCTTCTGTACGTGTTGCCCAACATTCTGACCCATACAGCATCGCTGGTCGAATAGCTATATTGTAAAACTTTTCCTTTAATTTGGTAGGTATTTTAAGATCACATAGCATCCCTGAAGCGCCCTTCCATTTCAACCAACATGTTTTAATCCTATGATCAATATCTGCATCAATTCCTCCACTATTATATAGCATCGAACCTAAATATTTGAAAAAATCCATTTTAGGGAGAGACTCTGTTCCCAACAATACATTCTCACTATTTGTTTGACAAATCTCATTAAAGACACATTCCATATATTCTGTCTTGGTTTTACTGATCCTTAACTCCTTACTTTTCAAAGTCTCCCTCCAAATCTCAAGTTTTTCATTCACTCCTTCTTTCGTATCGTCCACCAGAACAATATCATCAGCGAAAAGTAAACACCAGGGTACTTCATCTTGTATATGCCTAATAAGATCATCTATTACTAAAGCGAAAAGATATGGGCTCAAAGTTGATCCTTGGTGTAAACCCGCTTTAATAAGAAAAACAGTCGTTTCACCAACATAGGTTCGCATACATGTAGCAGCTTCTTCATACATGTCTTTCAAAATCTCGATATACCTACTCGTCACTCCCTTCTTTTCTAAAGTTTACCAAATTATTTCTCTTGGAATAGATCATCCGTCTTTTCCAAGTCGACAAAAACCATATGTAAATTCTTCTTCTCTATCCTAAAAAGTTCCATTACACATCACTAAAGGTAAATAGCATTCATGGTTGACCTACCAGGTATGAAACCAAACTGATTCTCAGTCACCCCTGTAGCTTTTCTTAACCTTTTATCTATCATTTTCTCCCATAACTCCATGTTGTGACTCATAAGTTTAATTCCTCTGTAATTAGAGTAGTTTTGAACATCTCCTTTGTTTTTGTATATGGGAATCAAAATACTCCTTCTCCACTCATCAGGCATCTTCTTATCTATCAAAATTCTATTAAAGAGTTTTGTCAACCAATTAACTCCTTCTATCCTAAGACATTTCCAAGCTTCGATCGGGATTTCATCTGCACTCATAGACTTTCTTGAGCTCATTCGCTTTAAAGCCTCCCTAACTTCCTCTGTCCTAATGCGACGAAAATAATATCGGTTCATCATCACATCTAAATTCCTACTTGTTTCATTCAGGGACACTTCCCTTGCGCAATTAAAGAATTTGTCAAAATACTCTCTCCATCTTTCCTTAATGTCCTCATGTAAAACCCCAGAAAATTACGATCGAATAAATATAAAAATTATGATCAAATAATAGTTCGAAAATTAATAAACGTAACGAAAATACGTGTTTTCTCTTTTGTAATAAATTAAAGGCAAGAAACCAATCTCGTTTTAAAATTTTGAGACGTAACGTTATGCTCATAACTTTAAACTCGTGACAAAGTTAGATAACCTTTTATCACGAAAAAATATGGAAAATTAAACGTTAAATAACAACGTAATTTTTCGAGCGTGGTGATAAAATTTCCGCAGCAGTTGGGGAAAATATGGGGTTAAACTGTAAGGACCCAAAAAATCCCATAAAATTTAGTTTCACGATAATTAACGTGAATAGTAAA
>JAOVYX010005421.1:0-37437 GCA_035668315.1 Drosera spatulata
ATATTTCCGGGTATGTGCTTAAGTTCAATTCTTTGATAATTTAGGGTTTAGGTTTTGTTATTTCATTAATCCTCCTACTTCATAATATTTATTTTTCGATTGCAGACTTTGTTTTCTTGGGATTCCTGCTTGGACTCCCAAGTTCGTGCAGCTTGAGAGGCCAAGTTGGATGTGCATATACGGGATTCCGTGTACAGAGCGCGCATCGTTCTCCAGGGCTGCGACGACATAGAGGCATGTCTAGTCCCTTGGATTAGTGCCGAGGTCGGTTAACGCCTGATGGATCGATACGGCATGTCCCCTGAGATCCTGGAGAGATCGAGGATTAACACAAGAAATCGATCTCAAGGACATGCTACACACAGCCAGGATTGTGTGTCCACCCTCGCTGTAGCAGAGCGCATGATAAGTAACATTATTTAAGTTAAAATTCTTTCACATCTTGTGTTTCATAAAATATTTAAGTATTTATTATTTGAAATTATTTTTAGGAGCTTGTCTTGAAGAGGAAGGCGACGGAGTTCGAGTTTTTTGTGGAGACCCACAAGAAGCCGGGTACTCCGTTCGTGGTTGAGACCATATTAGTGGAGACCACCTGTTTTCGGGTAAGAACTTTGAATCCTTCTTTATTTCACTAATTGTTACAAAGAATTATTATATTCATTTGTTTCTTTTCTAACTTGTTAACATGGAATTCGCAGGATTCAGTTTTGGAACGATTCGCTCAGCTTCCGGAGTCACAGACGGATTCGTCTTTGGATCTAGAGGCCTTCCAGCAGCAGCTTGCCGCACCCCTTCCCAGACGTACATAGAGGTCGCACGGCCACAGAAGGGAAGGGTCTACGGCATTGGGTCGGCTGCCACCTCGTTCTACCTGAAGAGCCAGCTGTTTGCGATCTTCAGGTCACAATCACAGTCTGCTCATGACTCTGGAGTCTCTCAGGAGGTGCAGACGTTGCAGCAGCATGTTCTCACCCAGCAGCAGGCTATGGAACGGATGCAGGCTCAGATTGCCTTTTTGATGAGGCAGATGGACGCCGATCCCGATTCCACCTGCCAGGCGAAGACTGGCACTGGCACGCCGAGGTTCCCTCCTGGTCCAGACGATGATTCCTGCCCTCCGGAGCAGCGACATTCCGGGTTAGCCGACCATTAGTATATGTAAACTTATAATGGAATAATGTAATGTAACTTTGAAATGTAGTTTGATATTCTATACGATTTTGGTTTATTTTTTTGGAGTAATTATTCGTGATATTGTAATTTAAAATAGGTATTTCGATAAATATCAATAATTCTTATTTATTTTTTTAAAAAAATTCACATTGTGCGACGGATTCCGTCGCAAATGGCAATAGTGTAAAATATTTATATTTATATTATGCGACGGATTCCGTCGCAAAATATGTTTATTCTGCGATGGATTCCGTCGAAATAAAATATAGGTATGATACGATTATTTAATTATTTAATTCTTTTTAGAAATAAATTAATTGAATTAAGTATACGACGGATTTCGTCGCAAAGTGTAAATGATTTTTGCGACGGAATCCGTTGCAATAAGCTATAATTATTTTTATTTTAGTTAATTATTTATTTATCTTAGGAATTAATTAAAAGAACATTTATTTACTTTTGCGACGGAATCCGTCGCAAATCAAAATAAATTTTAGAAATTATATTCTGCGATGGAAAAAGTCAATCCGTCGTAGAATATCTTTGTTTGCGACGGATCCGTCGCAAATTAACGCTTTTGTGATGCCATTGATTGGGACGGAAAGTGCCGCCGCAAATTCCGTCGCAGATATGTTACTACGACGGAATATTCCTTTTTATGACGGAATTGATCCATCGCAAATTATACAGGTTTTTTGTAGTGTTACATCATATTTTCATCCTAAATTCAATTATCTATCCATGTTCCATGTTATGTTTAGATTATCATATCTGTTAAGTCACTCCATATTCGAACTAACACAATGTGATCAAGAATATGGCAAGGCAACATAACGTCAAGTTTATTGCATCACCTTATTTAAAACATATACACAATGGAAGATATTCTGATATATATATATTTGTGCATAGTCTTCATAAATATTCATGCTTTTCTAAGAGAAAGTTTATGTATACGATGTTTTATGTATTAGATGCTTTTTTAGCGTTATTTCTCTATTAAGATAATATTTATATCATAAGTTAATCGTAATCAACCACTAACCACATTTCACAATATGTGACACATCTAAAAAATATAATGAGCAATAATCATACAGTGAGGTTCTTGATCCTAAAATGGACCGTCAGGAAGTCATCCTTGAAACAATCCCCTCCGACTGCATATAGTCCAAAAGATCCACCGTGCTCCCCCAAATCCGAGTATGAGCTCTCTTTTTGTCCCGCACCGTAAGGAGCTACATAAGAGAGAGTAGGGGTGGGAGCTAGGGGTGTCATGCATGGCAACATCGATCCACAAATGTCATTGGACGACAGCCCGGACTGCATGTATTGGACAAACACCTTTCAAATGTCAAAACAAATCAAAGATAGTTTACACACAATATGCAAAATTAAAAAAAAAAAAAAACAAAATTAAGTTAAATATTTATCTCCTATCTCACTGGTGATGGGAGAATAAACATGTTATTTTTTCTCTCCTTATCAGACGTATACTTGTCCCTTTGCGAGAGAATTTGATTAAAAAAAAATCTAATTATATATATGTGGAAAAGCATTAGTACTTCAAATGCATCTTTTTGTGTGCCTCAAATGAATCTTCAACATACATTTAATGACAAAATCAAAAGGAGAGAAAGATTTTAAATAAAAAAAATCAATTGCAAAGATCCATTTGAAGCACGGAGAAAATTTGATTTTAAAACACTGAAGATATTATCATATGTGTGTGTAGTTTGCATAAACGTTCATGTTTTTCAAAGAGAAAGTTTATGTATAAGATGCTTTATGTATTATATGTTGTTTTAACGCTATCTCTCTCTTCAGAAAATATTTATATCAAAAGTTAATCGTAATCAACTATTAACCACATTTCACAGCATATGACATATCTAAAAAATATAATGAATAATAATCATGCAGAGATGTTCTCGATCCTAGAACGGGCCCTTAGGAAATCGTCCTTGGAAACGATCCCCTCGGATTTCATGTAGTCCAAAAGATCCACCGTACTCCCCCAAATCTGAGTATGAGCTCTCTTTTATCTTGTACCATAAGTAATTGATCGAGAGAGAGAGAGCAGGGGATGGAAGGGGTGTCATCCCTGACCCCATTGATCCACAGATGGCATTGGACGGCATCCCAGACCGTGTGCACTTGGCAAACATCTTTTAAAATATTAAAACAAATCAAAGTTAGTTTACACCATATCCAAAATTTTAAGAAAAAAATTAAATTAAATATTTACCTCTTCCCTGAATAGTGATGGGAGGATAAGTATTAGTTTTCTCGATATATATATGAGCTTAACGGGGTTGATTTTAAATCTGCCAACATGGTTGTAGCATATAGTATTTTAAATGCAGTATACTGCAACCAAATTGACTTATTTAAAGTCAGCCCCCACAACATATATATATAGTGAGTGATAACGAGCTAGCATTGGCTGTTTATGGTTAACAACCCAACCTATATCGGGCTATCCATTCTCAAGATGGATGGCTCTCATTTGGTTAAACTTTCTCCTGTCCGGTCTTTTTTTTTCTTTTTTTTTTTGAGTGGACGTGAGATTAAAAATAAACCGGACAAGTTCTTGAAATGAAAATACCATAATGTCCACAATAAAAAAAGTACATTGTCGGTTTCATGATAAGACGGAGAGCCGATTCTAAAAAAGACAGATAAGGTATGAATAAATTTCATAAAAAAGTCATGTGTCTAGTACATTCCTAAAAGATTCGGTCGGTTCAAATTTAACAAAATAATAAACGCCACATGTTTCATCCTTAAAAGTATTTTCTCTATTAAATGACACGTGATTATCCATCAAAAAATAGTCAAAACAATTGATGTAATCTTAACGTCGTGGAAAGAGACGTTAGGGTTGTGACCATCTGAGTGTATTTCTGACATGCACAGCCCCCTCGTCCCTTTCCACTACGGTTAAGACTGTTGAACAAGATCCATCATCAGCATTTGATATTATTGTATTCTTAAAAATCATGGAAAGAGATGACGGAGCAGTGAACAAACATCGTTTTTAATGGCGATATCGATGTTCAATGCCCGCCATATCTTTTCACGAAATTCAAAATTTTGAACCATGATCATCATCATGATTGATTGCAAGCTACTCCAAAAATGTGAATTCGGTCTGAAAGGATAGGACACATAATATCGAGATTTTGAACCATTGGAGTATAAATAAACCTTCGAATTTACTCTAAATACAAATCTCTATTCATATAGATGTCGAAAGGATAGGATACGAAATATCGAGATTTATCTCTGGAGCAAAACTAGAGATCTATTTGAATGAAGATATGAAGCAGCAAAGCGATACCTTGCTTGAATTCCCTTTTTTATATGAATGTAATACCATCCGTCTATTTTTTGGCCGGACATTGATGATGAGAAAGAAATTAATGACAAAAAATAGATGATAAATGACACGAATCAGATTCAATTCCCTAAAAGAAACTATTAAAACAATCTGTTTCATTATTACCCGAACAATTTAAAACAAATTTGAAACCAATAATTACTGCATTATGACACATGGCAAAATTGTGTTGGTCCGTTTCATGAATATATTAATGAAAACCATGTTTTAAAACCCTTTGATTATTAACGTAAAATGCAGTACCTGACCAAGGTGATTTAGAGGATCTAATTAAACCTTTGTCCAGTAATCCTTGAATTTCTTTTTTACAAAAATCGAGAAATTCCTGATTCATTTGAATAGGTCTTGCTTTAGTAAGAATATTTTTTTCTTGAAAATTGGGTTCGTAAGGTAAAGTGACTATATGCCGTTTTCGTTGCCAAAAACGCATTTGGAGTATCTGCACAAATATCTTTTTTAAATAAAGCTTCTAAATCCTGAATTTTCTGTCTAATTTCAGGTTTCAATAGGTGTTCTTCTATTCGTTTATGTTGTATGGCTGATTGAAGATCCTGTATATACTGTTTTTTTATGAATAATATTTATTTGTTTAGTAATGGTATGTTCTTTGAGAGTATTAATACTTTTCTCACTTAATGGAGATAAAAATCGAAAGGTTACTTGATTTTCAAGTATACAGTATGAATTCCTTCTTGATTAACCTTAAAAGGAAAAATTTGAGTTATAAAAGGTGTGCCTAGAATTACCATTTGTGATAGATTTTTTACTAGAATAAAGGAGGTCTTGAAACAATAACCTTGATTACAGATATGAGCGTTTGATAATTTGTATCTAATGTTTAAAGATGTTCCTTTGAGCAGCATGTAGACGTTCATGAGTTGACTCATAACATTGTAAAGGGACGATTCCTTCTCGAAGACAATTTTGAACTGCTCCGCAATCAACCAAAGCAATGGTTTGTAATTCAAAATCTTGGATTTTAAGTTTGATTAAAATTAACCATTTTTGATATACCATGTGATTAATCTGATTTATATAATGTTCAGCATTGTCATGATCATGTTTAGTGTGACTTGTAGAAGCTTGAGAAGTTTGTAATTGAGAAAACTGTTGGGTAATATTGTATTGGTTCATTTGGAGTTCTCTTTGACTTGTAATTTTATTTCATTCAATTCTCGTTGTAGATCTGAGATTGTTATAACCGAATAGCTGGGTATGCATTCTTTAATTATTTTATTAATATTAAAGGGTTGTGGAATTTTATTTCTTTTTTCTTGAAATAATAATTCTCTATATTGGGTTAAATATGTTTGTTGTATTTCGGGGTCTTGTAGTTGATCAATTAATTCTAATATGATTTTAGCATAATCTTTACTGATCATGTTAATACTATTATAAGAATATAATCCTTGACATTCATTGTCACTAGTTTCATGAGAAAAGTCACTAGAATCAATCTGATAAATTTCATTATTGGACAATTCAAAATTGTTGTCGGTTAGATTATCATCATCTTGTTTATTTTCGGAAATGAGTAAGTTAATTAATTGATCTTTAACTTCGTTATCTAAAGATAATTCATTGATTTTCTTTCTAAAGTTACATTTATTAGCCATATGACCAAAGCGATGACATTTGAAGCATTTAATTGTTGATTTGGAAAATTTATTAGTACGACTTTTAGTTGGTCGTTGTTGTTTATAAGATTTGTCTGGAGAATTCATTCTATACTTTTTATGATAATTAGTATAACCAAATTTTCTTTTATACGGCCTGAGAATATTGTTTACGTTTATAAGAAGGAGGTTTAGGATTTTCTAACCCGCATTGAGCACCGAAATTTTTGAGTTCTTTACAAGTTTGAGAGCGTTCATTGGACATTTTTTACTTAAGTTTCAAATCTGTACAACGCGAATCCTACTATATTGATGTAAGAAATAAGATTACCATATGATAAATAGGATAAGGAATCTCACCATTATTAGTATCTCGGATTCTTTGCCTAACTTTTTCGGCAAATAATTTAGGAAGACCACTTAGAAACTTTTCTTTCCAATAATTCTATTGAGAATCCTCCCTAGAATAAACTTTGATGAGGAATATATCTTTGTACCAACGAAAATCATGAAGAGTTGGGCATCTAAGATTAATTAATATTTCAACACTCCTTTGCATAAATTGAGTAGGATCTCCTATAAAATATTTCATGATGGTGTATATAAGCATATTTAAAGCATTTGATTCTTGTTTTACTTGTGGTGGTTGACCTTGAATATGTTCTTCAATATTCTTTGTTGAATTTAAATTTTATCCTTTTGATTCTGAGTAAGATATGAATCCCTCCGGCCTTTAAGTTGAGCAGAAAAACCATAAATGAGAGTGCGAACACATTAAACATCAGAATTATTACTTTTAATTTTATAGGCTAGACTGACCATAGTCATTTGCTGTAAAATATTTAATATTTTAATTTCAGTTTTGCCATCTAAATCCCATCCAATAATTGAATCACCAGAATATTAGATTTGATTATGCCAGGGACGTTCCTCGAGAGCCATAACAGGTGGTGAAAATTTAGAATATCCTATTTTGGTTTCGGGGTAATATAATTGAGGGGGCTTATTGCGAGAAATTTTGTTTAGGGTAGGAAAAGTGTAAGAATCATGGAATATTGCTTCAAGATTGTCAATATCTTCGATAATATTAAGATGTGAAGTGGAAGAGGGGATAGAAGCTTGCTTTGGCTTTGAAGTGGAAGCTACGTTAGAAGTATTTGGAAGAAAAGTTGTAGAGGGTTATGCCAAATGGTGTAATTTCTTAGTAATTTCCTCCAAGAGATCATCTCTTGAATTTTTAAATTCTTGAGACGAATAATTGGGTGGAGTAAACAACGCTTTTTGAAGTTTAGGAATATTAGAAGGCCTATGATCAATGTGATGACGTACAACGTTCAGTTGTTCAGATACTGTATGTAATAATTGATTAGTATAATTATTTTGTTGATAAACATGATTGAGGGAAATATTGAGAAATGTCTTCTTGCACATGTTCTTTTGTGAGATCTTTGGGAGGACGGATGGTAAGAAAAACCTTTTGAGTAAGGGGTTCCAATCTGGGTTTCTAAATGGGTTGCTTTGATTCCAAATTGGAACCCAGGTAGATTGAAACCCATTTAAAATGGAGACATATAGAAGCACGGTAAGAAGTACGGTAATAAAGGTCTTTTGAAAACAATAAACGAAGAATAACAATAAATGAATAAGAACTATAAATGAATAAAATTTCTTACTTTATTTTTTTGATGAGATTACAGTACATGAGGAGAGATTCAATTACACGGCATTCCGGACTTGAATGAACAGTACACATTTTTGTGGAGATGCTTGCAAAATTTGTTGTTGAGACACTGCGTTTTCTCTTGAAATTTTGATGGAAAGACTCAAAGATACTAATATATATCGGTGTATCGTTGGTGCTGTAACAGCAACCACATTGGCTCCTATAAACTGTCTCTCTTCTTTTCGTGAACTGCATCATTTTTGTGCTGCAAAAGGTAGCCAAGAAGCCGCTACATGTGTCAAAAACATCATTTTGAGTTGTGTTTTTTGGTTTTTTGTTTTTTTTTCCATTTATAATTATTCACCAAACAAGATGATTAAGGAAAATATTAAAGGAGATAAAAATTATCACTTTTGTTACAACTCATGTCATAAAGAAAAATTTTCATCAAACAAAGAAAAAACCACATAATCCCTTTTCTTAGATGTCATGGTTCTTTCTTTCTTTTTCTTTTCTTTTGTTATGTTGATTTACTAAGTATCACAACCACAAAATTTATGTGGAGCTTTGAAAGATCATCCTTATTGATTCTCTCAACCGGGACACACAATACATGCCCTTCGCCCACTTATTCAAAAAGGAGTTGGCTTTTTATGTAAGAAACTTGTACCTGAAAGCTTCATCCTGTCCAAATTTCATAATATTTATTTTATCTAATTCTATTATATCTTTATTAATTCCTTACATTTTGCAGACACGGTATGTTTCTCATCTTCTTCGATCTTTTGCGTGAACGAAGGGCTTCCCGAAAGGACTGATGGAATTATTTGTATTCCACCAAAGGCCACAACAATAAACAGTGGTCGTCCGATGGATAGTGGTCGTCCGATGATGCTAGTGTTTTTCGTTAGCTATACCTTGGGTCAATCCTTTGTTAAGCTTGTAATTTTAGTTTTAAACATTGTTGTGCTTCATATTTTATCTTTACATGAAATTGATCGTGTTATTTTTTATTTCCTATGTTGATCTCATGTTGGAATGTTTTTTGTTGATGTGTTTGTTATATTTGGGATGTTTGTTGATGTATTTTGGGATGGTTTTCGATGATCAGAATCCATGTTTCTATTTACCTGAAGGATAGCAGCAAAATAGCTTGAATATTTTTTTTTCATTTTTTTAGACTGTCGATACAGGGAGTGCTTCAAACCGCCCTCAAAGACTAGACTCAGGACCAATTGATGAATTCCTTTGGTTGTTTTCACACAAAAAAAAAGGACGGGGGATTTCCCATATTTTTACTTCATGTTCTCTTTTTATTGTATCTTAGCCGAACTTTATAAATTCCAAAAAACAAAAATGACAAAAACAATAGAGGGATTCATGGTAATTTCCTATCCGATTAACTATAAATCAGACTGAAGGTTAAAAAAGAGACGGACGTGAGCGTGCTTGGCACAGAACAATGGGATATCCATAATAAAGACGCATCAATACTAGCCACAACAAAAGCATATCCAACCAAATGAGAAATAAACAAGTTGGTCACAGAAACTAGTAAAAATCAAACATTTCAAGAACAAGTTCAGTAATAAGCTGGATTTCCAACGGGATAAAAATATAATCATTACGATGTCAAGGTAGATCAATAGTACCAAGGTAGCACATACATTGTCAACAACTGAAAGAAAAATTAGAGCGTGAATATAAATAGATTGTTGTAATCCTAAACCTCAACATGTCATTCACATAGCTTTTGATGGTGGTTTTTTGATGTGTTATTCAATCTGACATACTACGTTTGGCATAGGCGTACTAGTATATCAAGTTCCAAAACTAGTACGCCTAACTTCTGATCTAGTACACCAAAATTTGGTCCAAAAATATTATTAGAAGTGAAAATGTTTTTTTCTATTTTTTTTTTACGGCATGACACACTATATAGTCAAGATTTAGCATAGACAAATTAGACTTAATACCTGATGATTTTTTGATGTGTTATTCGTTATGGCGTACTATAGTTTGGCATAGACGTACTAGTACGTCGAGTTCCTGAACTAGTACGTCCAGCTTCAAATCTAGGCGTACTAAATCATTTGTACAGGCGTACTAGTTATGTTTTGAATAAATTTGATCGAAATCATAGAATACTACATCATTTTCGCACAGGCGTACTACTTTTAAAACAAATTGTTTTATGTATAATAGCATACTACCTCTTTTTAAATGCGTACTAGTACACCCAAACTAGTATGTCTTCTTAGATTGACTTCATTCATGATTGACAAACCAATATGAGAAACTATTACGTCTTACTCCCGAACTAGTACGCTTGAGTAATTTTTATCAAAGAAAAAAAAGGTACGTCTTGTTCCTAAACTAGTACGTCTTCCTAGATTGCCTTCACCATGATTGGTAAACTTTTAGTTATCAAAGTAATTTTGACGTATTAGATTTTAAATAGGCGTACTAGATTTTGCATAGGCATACTGTTTTTTTATTTAGACGTACTAGATTTTTTGAAGGCATATTAAATATTCATCAGTTTATTTAGGCGTACTAATTTTTTAATTTGTACAAGCGTACTACTTTTTGTTTCAAACTACCTTTTTCAAATACGTGCAAGTTTTTATAACGTCATGTGTTATAGAGATCTTTCAAGTTTGTGTAATTTGTATAGGCGTACTAATTTTTCATTGACGTACTACTTTTTTGAGAAACATACTACATTTTTTCATAGACATACTACTTTTCTAATAAACGTACTAGATTTTTTAATTGACATACTAGATTTTTTTAATAGGCGTACTAGTCACTCTCATCTTCTTCATCCCCACAACCCAATCATCACCACCAACCCCATGATTTCACCTGCACCACCATCGTTCTAACCCCTCCTCTTCCTCCTCCAACAGCCTCGACGTCTCATCCGCAACCTCAACGTCCCTCATCACTTGCTCGTCACCAGCAGCACCAAATCCAGATCCACCAGACCATCCAAAATTATTTCGATCATAAATCGGCATAGTCTCGACAAAAAAAAATCAAGATTAGATTCTTGATGATGATTATTAAGGAGACGATCATGATCTGAATAATCCTACAATATCGAAGGACAAAAATTTATGACAAAATCGATGTTGAGGGGTTGTGGTTATTATAGGGGAAATGGGACAAGACGACGATGGTGATGATAATGGCGTTGATGATAATGGGAGGTTGATGAAGACGACAGCACTGGAGGAGAGAGTGAGTGTCGAGGGCGGTGGGTGAGTGGGGAGGGATAGTATGGGTATTTCAATAAATTGGGATCTCAGGGGAATCAGAATTAGTTTGTGATACCTCCTTGGAATAAAATCTTTCAAGTGACACTTCTCAGGAACTATCCCTTTTTTAAAATCACAATCGTTCATCTACCACGTGAAGGGCTGTGAACATCTTGTGCAGCATTGCCTGTTTATTCCAAAGTAGCAAGCGTTGACCTATTATTACAAATATATATATTGGGCCTACCTTTTGTGCTGCAAAAGGTAGCCAAGAAGCTGCTGTAAGAGTCAAAAATATCAGTTTCAGTTGTGTTTTATGCCAAAAAATTTTTTATTTATAATTGCTCACCAAACAAGATGATTAAGGAAAATAGTGAAGGAGATGAAAATTATCACTTTTGTTACAACTTATGTCACAAAGAAAAAATTTCATCAAGTAAAGAAAAAAACCACATAATCCCTTATCTTGGATGTCATGGTTTATTTTCTTTTTGTTAGGTTGATTTACTATGTATCACAAACACAACCAATATCATTCCTGCTATAAAATACTACGTGGAGTAATTTTATTGGACTTTTCATCATGGTCTTGGTTGTCTTTTACAGCACAAAAGGTTTTCCGATATATGTGTGTGTGTGGAAAATCGTTAATGCTTCAAAATCACATTCTTGTGCATGCAATCTTCACCGTCGCTTCAATTGCAAAATTAAAAGAAGAAAAAAAAATTAAATAAATAAATAAAAAAGAAACAATAAATGTAGAGATTAATTTGAAATAAGGAGAAAACGTGCTTTTAAAGCATGGAAGATATTCCAATATATATTTGTGTGTAGTCTGCGTAAATGTTCATGTTTTTCTAAGAGAAAGTTTATATAAGATGTTTTATGTATTAGATGTTTTTCTAGCGTCATTCCTTTATATAAAAATATTTATATTAGACATTAATCGTATCAGCCACTTACCACATTTCACAATATATGACAAATTTAATGTAACGAGCAATAATCATACTGCGAGGTTCTTGATCCTAAAACGAATCGTCGGGAAGCCATCCTTGGAAACGATCGTCTCAGACTTCATATAGTCTAAAAGATGCATCTTGCTCCCCTAAATCCGAATATGAGCTCTCTTTTTGTCCCACACGGTAAGCAGCTGCTCGAGAGAGAGCAGGGGCGAGAGGGGTGTCGTCCCTAGCAACATTGATCCACTAATGTCATTGGACGGCAGTCTGGACCGGATTCCATTGGGCAACCACCGTTTAAAACATCAAAACAATCAGAGTTAGATTACACATAATAAAAAAAGTTTAAGAAAACAAAATTAAGTTAAATATGTACCTCCTCTCTAACTGTTGATGGGAGGATAAGCATGCAGTTTTCTCTCCTCATCAGACTCATATTTGTCCCTATGCATGGGAATTTGATAGAAAATCTAATTACAAGAACATTGTAACTACGAACAATAAACCATGCCCGTTGACTCAATCTTCTTCTTGAAGGTCTTGGGTTCGAATCCCACTAGCCTCAAAATTCAGGTTGGCCACGTCCGTTGATTTCGGTCAAAGGTTTAGCCGATGCTGGTGGGGGGGCGCCTTGTCAGTGTCCGGAGGATTAATTGAGGTGCACGCGAGATGGCCCGGACACCCTCGTCATCAAAAAAAAAAAAAAAAAAAACCTACGAACAATAAAAAAATATTCAAACCAAAGCATACCATCCATCAGGTGATGCTCTAGCTAGACTTCACATATGACTAATTAATCCTATATGTAAATATATAACTTTTCGAAACGTTATTTAAGCAACAAATCGATGTTTTAGCAGATATAATACCAATAATTTAACATTAACTAGTGCTTAATTAAGCGCTTGATTAATTGTACTTAACCGGATGCTCAAGCCGATTGCGTACTAAGATAACCTCCATCATATCTCTAAGTTTTGGAAAAACATCCATATCTACTCGGATAATTGAGGATGCTGGTTAACCATAGCATTAAGTTATGTTTCAAACTAATATTCAAATATCAATAAAAACTGCAATGATCTTGCAGGCACATAATTAGCTCTCACTCCAATAGCGCACCATAACTTAATCAAAATCTTCATCAATCTTGGGTTAACCCAAATGATGTGTGCATAAACACACATCGTTTCTTTATTGTAAATGTTTGTTTTATTCCTCTTGTATTGTCTATTTTATGTTTTTAGTATCTTTTTGTCTTAGAATGTTGGTACTGCTGTGCTTTTATGTTTTTAACAGATTTGCGAGAAGTTTGGAGCAAAAAATGAAGAAGGATGTAGAAAATGACAAAATCATGAGCTCAAAAGCTAGAATTTCACGATTTATCGTCGTTTCACGTGCTTCGAGAGTTAATACAATAAAGTTTCACATCGATAAGCTAGATTAGCATGTTTAGATGTGATGTATAAGTTTTTACAATTTTTGGACATCATTTAGTATTTTTTGTATTAGTTTTAAGGTTTTACAGCACACATTCGCGGCCACTACAGCTGATCGCGGGCAGCCACACTGGTCGCGGGCACGACCGCCCTACGTCGCGGGCGTGACAAGGCCAATTCAGCAAAAAATTTATTTTTCTTTAACTCTACAGAATGTTTATTTTCATTGCTATGTTTTATTGCATGCTTTGTTTGATGCATATGTGTGAGTAGTTCATAAATAGGGATGTGTTGATGAGTTTTGATGACCTTAAATCATGAGATAATGCATAAATGAATAAAACCAGAGATGATTAATGATGAATATGATGCATGAAATCTGTTAGAATTATCATATAACATATATTTGTTAGATTGATCACCTAATATACATAATTTAAAGCTATAAATCGCGCTAAGTGATTTTAGTTAGTAGCAGATTGATATAATATGACTTAAGCTAATTGTCATATACAATCAATGGTTTCATATGCATGTAAGATGATTAGTTTAAGCTAATTGTTATGATTGTTATGAATGGTAATTCCATGTTATGATTCAACTCTTTTGATTAAATCATGTTTGAGCTAATTGAAGTGGTTTTAGTCTATTGAGTTAGTTTAACTATTCGAGTTAATTGAAAGTTAAAAGTTAGAGAACGTAGTGAGTTAAACCAAAATTCATTACAGCCATTCCATGTTAAATAATACATCTAAAATTCAGAAACATCAATGATTGATGTAAGTGACTCAAAGTGATTCAACCATCATCACTATATTTCTCCCAATTTAAGTAAACCACTCTACATTCTAGCTCTATTTTGTCTTCTTTTGATTAGTTAGTTTAGTTTTAGTTTATTCGTTTTAAACAGTTTAAACACACCCCCCACTAGTTCTATTTTTAATCTTACCCCCTTCCTTATGATAGAATTTATTCCAAGTTATATTTAGGTCGACATTTGCCATTCCCTATGGGATCGAACCCTGCTTCCATATCTACATTAGTATTTTTAGCGGGGTAAAAACAAATTTTCGGGATTAAACAAAAGGTAGGGGAAAATCTTCACAAATATTGGGAGCATTTCAAACGCTTGTGTGCAAGTTCTCCGCACCATTCGATAGCAGAAAACCTCCTAATTATGTATTTCTATGAAGGGTTGTTACCCAAAGAATGTCATCGAATAAATGCTTCAAGTGGTGGCGTCCTAACGAATAAAACTTCTGCTGAAGCAAGGAAATTGATAGAAATTTCTGCCCAAAGTTCTCAAGATTTCAGCCCAAGGGCTAATGCTGATACAGAGACAGTTGGAAACTCAGCAACAGATAAAAAGATTGTTGTACTTATAGATTTGGTTGCTAAATTAGTAACCAACACTACTCAATCACAGCTTCAACAAGTGAAGGTGTGTGAATTCTGCCACAGTATAACACATAAAACGGATGCTTGTCCTTCCTTACAAGAAGATGTAAATGTTGTATTTTCAAGGACAAAGGACAGCATCATGGAACAATATGCCTGACTTATCTTGGAGGAACCATCCAAATTTCAGATGGGGAGCATAAAACAATGCCCAGAATATTCCCCAACAACAAAAATTCCCTCCAGGATTTGGTCAGGGACAATAGCAACAGCAGCAACAACAACACTTCAATGCTAATAACAACAATCAAGGATCTTCAAGTGAAATGTCACTTGAAGAGATGATTAAGCAAATGGTTATAACATAAATGCAAATGCAAAAGGATGCTAAGGAGACAAAGACTGACATTCAGAGCATCCAAAGTCAAATGAGCCAATTAGCTTCTGATATGAGCCAATTGAAGGCTCAAATAAACAACAAACTCCCTTCTCAGCCTATAAATCTCAGAGAAACTGCAAACCCAATAACTCTGAGAAGTGGAAGAGAGTTAAAAGGAATTTATGAAAATCCTCACGAAGTTGAAGATGAACTGGAAGTTCGTAAAGATTAGGAGGAGGGGGTAACTGAAGTACCTTAAACCCCTAAACAATAAGAAGAAATAAAGATATATGCTCCAAAAGAAACAAGAATTATTTTCAATGCTCCTTTTCCTAACCGTTTGATAAAGGATAAGAAAGCAGAAGCAGAAAAGGACATATTTGAACTTTTTAAGAAAGTCGAAGTAAATATTCCTTTGTTGGAAGCAATCAAACAAGTTCTAAGATATGCTAAATTCTTAAAGGAACTTTGCACCAACAAACAAAAATTGCAAGGTCATGAACGAGTCATGATAAGCGAGAATGTTTCGACTGTTTACAGAAAAAACTATCGCAAAAACAAAAGGACCTTGGAATGTTTACCATACCATGCACGATAGGAAGTGTGCAAATTACAGGCTATATGATAGATCTTGGAGCGTCCATCAATGTGATGCCCTTATCAATTTTTCAATTCTTAAATTTAGGACCTTTACAACCAACTACGATTGTGATTCAGCTTGCTGATAGGTCCATGACACATCCTGTTGGAGTGGTAGAAGATGTCCTTCTGAAAGTTAATGATCTTGTCTTTCGGACAGATTTTTACATCATAAAGACTGAAGATATTCAAAACCATTCAACTCATGCACCTATTTTATTAGGGAGACCATTCCTACGGACAGCTAACACTAAAATAGATGTTAACACTGGAAAGCTGTCTATGGAATTTGATGGAGAGATGATTGAATTTAATATTTATGAGGCTATGACATATCAAAGCGATCAAGCATTCGTTGTGTTTCGGTTAGCACCTCCATGTCCCTTGAAGAGGAATTATTCGATGCAGATGAGTTGACCTTTATGGAAACCATCAAGAAATTAGAGATTGATCAAGAATTTGATGAAAGCAATTATGATCATGACTTGTCTTTCCTAAAAGATCAATTACAAGGGGAAGAGCATGTCAAAATGCTTGAATTGCCGCAAGATCATGAAAAGATCCAGCCATCAATTGAAACACCACCAACATTAGAGGTAAAACCATTATCAGCTCAGTTGACATATGCTTATCTGGACAAGTTATCTATAACCAAGGCAAAAATGGCAACATCGTATACCAAAATCAATTAATAGTAATTAAACCTACTCCAGTGACACGATGCTAAATAAATCCACATCAAAATCTTCTCTCAAGCATCAGCATAAACGACACAAGAAATCCAAAAATAGGGATATTAAACTATGGTTGTATGTATCATCACTTCTGCTTCTTTTTTTCTTTTCTTTTTCTAGAGTTGGGGGAAGGCGTCTAGGACGACGAGCTCTCGATGGTAACGACATCTTACACTCTTCTTCGACGTGGTGATGGCCTAGGTAGCCTCTCCGGGCATGGTGTCTTGCGACAAAGATGGCGTACAAGGCCCTGTGAAATCAAGGGAGAGTGAAAACGCGATCGTCGAAATAATATTAGATATGAGACAATGCAAGAAAAATTGAAAAATGAAGAGATAAAAATATGCGAATAAAAAAAAGGAGATAAAAATGGACGAGAAAAAAAAAAAAAAAAGAGGAGATGAAAATGGGATTGAGAAAAAAAACCATTAATGAAAATGGGTTTTGAGTAAGAGAAATGATGCAAATGGGACGATGAAAATGGGTATCCATTCCGTCGGCCTTCTGGGGTAACGACGGCTAGGTAAGAGTTGAGATGGGTTGGATTCAATATGGAATCGGAAAAGTGAAAATAAAGGACTACATATTAGTGTAATATTATAATATGTGTGAGAATCAAGAACATAATTGGAGAAGATGCAAATGGGAGTGAAATGAGGAGATTCATGTAACGGATGTGAGAAGACAGAGTGAGGAGAATGAAATAAACAATGGAGAGTGAGTAGTAGTGGTGTGAATATTTGTTCTCTCATATCTCCATTTTTTGTTTTTGTTTTTCTCTTTATCTCTATATGTGTTGAGTAATATTGCTAGAATATTTCTTTTTTCTTTTTTTTCTTTTTTTTGTAATGCAATAATTGTATGATGGAGACATAAGAAAACTCCAAAAACATCAACGGAGAATATACTATAATTGTATTTCTCGGTTACATGTCGAACGGACCAGGTCATCGGAGAGACATAAGATTATGTAGGTAGTTTATATGCTAGAGAAAATTGATGTATCGAGGAGAATCTCATTTGTAATGACTTTATTTTATAATGATGAAGAAATACACTTTTAATTCTTTCAAAAAGAGGGAGAAAAAAAAAACTCCTAAGAAAAATTACAACAACAGATACTTCAAAACTTTCACGGAACAATCTAACATCATTTTTTTAAAATCATAAGAAACTAAAAATGATAAATTAAGTTGTGAAGTTTATCCTTGAACCAAAAAGCAATTTCTAACATCTTTTAGAACTAGAATAAGACACCTCGAAGTGTGCTCGTTTGAAATTTTTTAGGATAAATGAAATAATAAATAAAAATAATAATAAATAAAAGAATAAAGAAAATTATCATGATGGATCATGTAAAGGTTGATCCTAGTGTTTGCGGGAGGATCAACGCAATACATGAAAAGTAAGAGCATTCGCTTTAAAATCTCTCAACAAATTGTATGTTTTGCATTCCCACATATTTCTCATCATTTGCAGAATTTCTCCCTAACAAGGTTCACATCACGATCTCTATTTCACTCGTAAACAATTATAGAGTAATATATTAGTGAGAAAAAAAATGAGAGAGTGTGCAAAAATTATATTGGGGGATGAGTGGGCTCTAGAGTAGTGAGAGGGATAGTGACCCTATAATTTAACATTTACTAGTGCTTAATTAATCGCTTGATTAATTGTACTTAACTGGATGCTCAAGCCGATTGAGTATTGAGATAACCTCCATCATATCTCTAAATTTTGGAAAAACATCCATATATACTCGGACAATTGAGGATGCTGGTTAACAATGGCAATAAGTCATGTTTCAAACTAATGTTCAAATATCAGTAAAAACTACAATGATCTCGCAGGCACATAATTATCTCTCCCTCCAATAGCGTACCTTAACTTAATCAAAATCTTCACCAATCTTGAGTTAACCCAAATCACACAATACCTATCCCGCAACATCACTGGATGTTCAGGAGACCACAAAATATGTTGGAAAAACTAAGAAAGAAAAATAACCAAGGCAAAAATGACAACATCGTATACCAAAATCAATTAATAGTAATTAAACCTACTCTAGTGACACGAAGTCAAAAAAACCCACATCAAAATCTTCTCTCAAGCATCAACATATACGACACAAGAAATCCAAAAATAGGGAAAATAAACTTTGATTGTATGTATCATCACTTCTTCTTTTTATCTTTTCTTTTTCTAGGGTTGGGGGTAGGCGTCTAGGACGATGAGCTCTCGATGGTCACAACATCCTACACTCGCCTTCGACGAGGCGATGACCTAGGTAGCCTCTTCAGGGAAGGTGTCTAGCGACGAAGATGGCGTATGTGGTCTTGTGAAATCAAGGAAGAGTGAAAACGCGATGGTCGACATAATATTAAATATGAGACCATGCAGGAAAAAATCAAAAATAAAGATAAAAATAGACGAAAAAGAAAGAGGAGATGAAAATGGATGAGAAATAAAAAAGAGAAGATAAAAATGGGATTGAGAAAAAAAAAAAGAATTAATGAAAATGGATTTTGAGTAAAAGAAGTGATGCAAATGGGTGTCCAATCGGCCGGCCTTCTAGGGTGACGGCGGCGAGACAAGAGTTGAGATGGGTTGAATTGAATATGGAATCGGAGAAGTGAAAATAAAGGACTACATATTAGTGTAATATTATATTAGGTGTGAGAATCAAGAGGATAATTGAAGAAGATGCAAATTGGAGTGAAATGAGGAGATTCATATAACGGATGTAAGAAGGCAGAGTAAGGAGACTGAGATAAACAATGGGGAGTGAGTAGTAGTGGTGTGAGTATTTGTTCTCTCATGTCTCCATTTGTTGTTCTTCTTTTTCTCTTTATCTCTGTGTGTGTTGAGTAATACTGCCAGAATGTTTCATTTATTTTTTATTTTTTTATTTTTGTATTGAAATAATTGTATGATGGAGACATAAGAGAACTCCAAAAACATCGACGGAGAGTATACTACAATTGTATTTCTCGAGCAAATTGATGTATCGAGGACAATGTCATTTGTAAGGACTTTATTTTATAATGATGAATGAAATACACTCTTAATTCTTTCAAAAAGAAGGGGAAAAAAGAAGAAACTCCTTCTAAGAAAAATTATAACAACAGATACTTCAAAACTTCCACGGGAAAATCTAACATCATTTTTCTAAAATTATATGAAAATAAAAATGATAAATTAAGTTGTGAAGTCTATCCTTGGGTCAAAAAATAATTTCTAACATTGTTTAGAACATGAATAAGACACCTCGAAGTGTGTTCGTTTGAAATTTTTAAGGATGGATGAAATAATAAATAGAAATAGTAATAAATAAATAAATAAATAAATAAAAGAATAAAAAAATTGTCATGATGGATCATGTAAAGGTTGATCCTGGAGTTTGCGAGAGGATCAACTCAATACATGAAAAGCAAGAGCATTCGCTTTAAAATCTACTCAATACATGAAAAGCAAGAGCATTCGCTTTAAAATCTTTTAACAAATTGTATGTTTTGTATTTCCATATATTTCTCATCATTTGTAGAATTTTTTTCCAAACAAGGTTCACATCACGATATCTATTTCACTCTTAAACAATTATAAAATAATATATTAGTGAGAAAAAAAAAATGAGAGTGTGAAAATTATATCGAGGGAGGAGTGGGCTCTAGAGTAGTGAGAGGCGTGGTGACCCAATTGGCATCAAAACTATTTTTCTATTACTACGTACAATGAATAGTAACTTCCTCATAGTATCCATATTTACATGCTGACCCAATTGGAGAATGGAAACTATAGGTATTTTTTAAAAAATCGTACTCCTGTAGAATAGAAAAATCTATAGTGACTATGTAAATAATGTGAGAAAAACTATTACATACCCTTATGGGAGCATAGCATAAGTAGCTAAAATAATTATTTTGAGCACTTGAGCCCCATAATATTTTACTTTTTTCATGTATTTTTTCCCTACTTACTTTCTCATGCGATCCAAAATTGAACAATTTATAAAAATATTATTACAAAATATTAAAATGAAGAAAACAAGGTCACTATGAGAAGAATTAGAAAACTATGCCTGCATGAAAAGGGGAAAAGGAAAACACGATGGTAGTGTTTGCAAGGAATGTCACAATCATAGTATCCCCTTAATCATATCTTTTTTTTTAATTTCTTGAATTTGAGCTAAACACTACCAGAATTTTCTTCTTGTAAAACACTATCATCGTGTTTCCTTGTTTCATTTCTTTCTTTTTTTCTTTATGTTTGTTTATTATCCTATTACTAAGATTGTGTTGATTTCTCTTTTTTAATTCCTTTGAAAACAATAGACAAGCCATATTGAAAATAAATAAAACATTCGATAAATCAAAGGAAAGCTATTAAATAAAATCCAATAATGTCTCAATGCAAATCTACACCCTTCAATCATTCTTGCCATACCTAACGGTGTGTCTGATAAGTTACATATTCACCAAACCGTAAAGTATATATACAAAATCAGTCCACGTGCATAAACGTTACAATTTGAATTGGATGGAATAAGTATATTTTATCATATGTGTTAAGCGTTTTATATATCGCAGAAACGCAAACATGCATATCGCTTCGCAAGTAATAAAGTGATGTGTAAGAGTATCGAACCACGATAAACATAGTCTCTAACGATCGACATGTGGAGTTCTTTTGGGTCAAAGTATAATAAATGAATGAGCTATAATCTAATGTAGCGACTAAGTTATACGACTACACTAACACGCTAATCTAAAACGATGTGTGCTATGGGTGTGAAGTTAGGGTCGTGATCTCGTTCTCCTAGTGCATGAAAAGACAACATTCACTTGTCCCTTTGGTACTTATGCATGTAGACATATGTCTTTTAGCCTATGCATGCACCTGTTACGTTCCAAAGGTGTATGATGTCAATTTTCTCTAATTATATTTCTCATATTATTAAAGTCTTCATGGATCATTTTACGGTCTATGGGAATTCATTTGATGAATGCTTGAAAAATTTTGAAATGATACTGAAAAGCTGTATCGAGTTCCATCTGATGCTGAAATATGAAAATGCCTATTTTATGGTTGAAAGAGGAATCGTATCAGCTAAGGGATTAGAGGAAGACTGTGCAAAAGTTGAAGTCATAAAATCTCTATCTTATCCCTCGTGCATTCGAGAAATACGTGCTTTCCTAGAACATGCTGGTTTTTATCGCAGTTTTATTAAAGATTTTTCAAAAATAGCCAATCCTCTAAATAATTTATTGAAAAAGGATTCTTATTTTATTTTTGATAATGACAAAATACCTCATGTGATTTATTATGCGTCCGAGAACCTTGATAAAGCTCAATGCAAATACACTACCACTGAAAAAGAGCTTTATGTAATTATTTTTGTCGTGGAAAAATTTTAATCATATTTATTGGGCATAAAACACTACAAAAAACTGTATCATTTTGCGATGGAATTATTCCGTCGTAAAAAGGGAAAATTCCGTCGTAGAGATGAATTACAACGAAATCTGTGATGGATTATGCCGTTGCAACAAATGGCGTCGCAAAACCATTATTTTGCGACGGATCCGTCGCCAATTCAAGTTCTATGCGACGGATTGACTTTTTCCATCGTAAAATATTTTTTTAACATTAATTTATTCTGCGACGGATTCCATCGCAGATAGTCATTGCAGTAATTTCTTAATACCAATTAAATAAATAGAAATAAATGCATTTTATGAACTCTGCGACGGAATCCGTCGTAAAAATAAGTGTAATGTAGTATGAATTTAGTAATTTTTGCTACGGAATCCGTCGCATAGTTCATGAATTCTGCGACGGATTCCGTCGCAAAAATAAGTATAATGTAATTCGAACTTAGTTATATTTTACGACGGAATCCGTCGCAGAATGTAAATTTTTTTTTAAAAAATAATTAATAATTATGAAAACTCACTAAAATACTTGTTTAACGATTACATATGGAGCATCTTTTCAATCCCACATAATCTTTCCAAAACAACATGCAACCATTGGGACAACAATCAATCTTTTCGACAGGTAGATGTAACCCTTTCAAAGAGACTTGATGTCGTACATCCCGTCCTTCTTGATATTATCAGAAGGGCACACGTCCTTCAACAACTTAAAAATTCCATCGACCGCTCTATGGGGTAGGTTATATTCATATTTCAGAGTCAAAAGTCGAGAAGCAGCGGCCAACGAATACAAGGTGCAACCATCGTAAAGAGGAGACTATGAGGCATTCAACATGTCAAAATAATACTTGGATTCATAAGGGGGACCCACGTCATATGCATGTTCGTTTGCAGCGTCGGTCTCTTCATAATATTTTGGTGGAAAGACATCAACTAGCTTTTCCTCGATATTGTTCATGGGCTGAGGGACATTGGAAGGATCAGAAAAATCTGCTTAAGGTACCGCACCACTTTGTTCACCGTGATACACCCAAATATAATAATTCTTCCTCAATTCCCTAGTAATTAGGTGATACTTTAAGTCATCCACCGTTTGAAATCTCTCGTTCTTACATTTTGTACAAGGACATCTTAAACGTCCCGGAAAACAACCCTTGTCGTGTTGAAGAGTATTGTGTACAAACTCTTCGATCCCTTCAATAAATTGGGGATTCAAGTGTCGTCCATCCAATCGTTCGTATATCCAAGATCGATACAACTCCATATCGATCTAATTTCTGTATTAAATCCAATATCAAGCATCAATTGATTTATAACATTTTGATCATTTTGCAAAATGTAACTTATAGCCAAGATGTAACTTTTAAGTTGATATATAACATTTGGATCATTTTATAAATTGAAACTTCTGTCCAAGAGTAACTCCTAAGTTGATTTATAATATTTGGATCATTTTATAAATTGAAACTTCTGTCCAAGAGTAACTCCTAAATTGATTTATAATATTTGGATCATTTTACTTTAAAGTTTAAAATTTTCCTACATATATCAATGTAATCTCTTCAATCCTATAGCATTACATAATTTTTCATATAAAACATATTTATCAATCCTAATTAAATCTTTTTCAAAATTGTCCTATTTTTCAAGGCCAACCTATTTTTCATACAAATATATCAATCTTTTTCATAATTAATTTGTCTATCTAAGCCCTTCAATCCCAACCACAATCCCATTTCATAACATCAAACCCCAATTTAAACCACATTCACAAACCTCAATCCCAACCACAATCACAAACCTCTATCGCATTCCATGACATCAAACTTCGATTCCAACCATATACCAATTTGCATAACATCAAACATGAATTTCAACAACAGTATATGATTAATTAACAAATAAGACTAATTAGCAACAGATAGGTATCGAATAGAAGAGAATAGAATAGAACGCAACATGCCAATATTTACCATAGAATGACCAGGAAATCGAACAACTAGATGATCCAACCCTATGGTTTTTCTCTTAATCAACAAGAAGTAAACTCTTACGCTCACACAACTTTCAATTGACTTAATCTAAGTTCAGAGACACATCGTACAAAATGTAGTTCAATGACAACATACAAATCAGTACATACTCTACACGACCTTGCAGCAAACCGAATCCCAACGAACAATCACCTAAACACTTACAAACACAGCCCGATTCCACATTCAATAGATATCATCACCTAAACCCTGAACCCATGAGAAATCAACAGAAAACATAAGCATCACCGTGATGGAACAAGAATTTGACATCGAAGAGTTAAAGGACATGCAAATCAAGAAATAGAACGATGCAAAATGAAAAAGGTCATGGGAATCGAACAGATATGACAAGAGACAATGAATTACAAAACCCTAAGTGCATGATCGAGATTGGAAAATGCGAAATCGAGGTAAACGAGTACAGTACCTTGAATGAGGGGTTGATTGGTCGAGTGTTGAACACCAAGGAGGATAAGTGCGCAGAGCGATGAGCACAACGAGGGCGACAAGGAATTTGAAACGGAACACTGGCGGCGGTAGCGAGGCGGGGCGGTGAGACTGGTAGGAGGAGGCTGTGGCGGTGGCGAGGCGGGGCGGCAGCGGGCAGCGAGGCAGCGGCGATGAGACTGACAGGAGGCGGCTGCGGCGCTGGCGAGACGGGGCGGCTACAGGCGACGAAGCAGCGGGCAGCAGGGGGCGGTGGCGGAGACTGGCGGCGGGCGGAGGTGGGGAGGGAAAGAGAAGGGAAAAGAGAGAGGAAAGAAGAATATATAAATTTCCGTCTGCGACGGAATCCATTGCAAAATAGAATAAAAAATTTAACCTAGATCTGCAACAGATTCCGTCGCAAAATCAAAATATATTTTTCTGAAAAAACTCCTTTTCCTTAAGTGTTGAGAACTCCTTTTTAGCGACGGATCCGTCGCAGATATAATGTTTTAACGATGGATTCTGTCACAAAATATACCTTTAAAAATATACTTTTTCTCTCATTTCCCTAAGTGTTGAGAACATCTTTAAAAATATAATATATTAGCAACGGATGCCGTCGCAAATTACACCTTTAAAAAATTTTAATTTCTTAACTTTACTTTTATTGTAATATTTTGCACACTTAACCAATCGTAATAGTCAAAGCAAGATTTCCTATCAGTAATCAATTGATTGTACATATATTTTAAGTGCGACACCTTATTTTGATCATAACACAATATATTAAACATGTAAGCATAATAGTTTTAATTGTAACGTCGAAATGCATACGAAATACGTTGAACTTGTAATTAACTTAATTTGATGTAATGATTATAAACTTATAATTGTAACATGATTATTGCATGTTTTATATGTGAAAAGCCTCTCCATAGGAAATAATTTTTAAAATTCTGCGACAGATTCCATCGCAAAAAAATTTAATTTCTTTCAAAGTTTAAAAAATTTTATCCCTATTTATTTTGTAAGCAAAGGTATTTCAAAAATTTTATCGTGATTTTTAAAAAAAATTTATGACGGATGTTGACTTTTCTTCGCAAAAACTTTTTTCCTTTTCTTTTTTCAATTTAATTTTCTGCGACGGATTCGTCGTATTTATTTTGATTCTGCAATGGATTTTTTCTGTCGCTAAATCTTTCCATCGCAAAAGAACTTTTTTTTGTAGTGAAAGTAATTGGTTTCTCTAATCATGATACTCAAAAATATTTGTTGAAGAAGAAAGAGTCAAAACCACGTCTTTTGAGATAGATTCTCTTATTACAAGAATTTGATATAGAGATCAGAGACAAGAAGGGTATCGAGAATTATGTTGCTAACCATTTGTCACGCATAACGAATAATCAAGAGTCAATCCCAATTTCTAATTATTTCTGGATTAGTATTTATACTCATCACACTGCTATGCTCCTTGGTATGCTGATCTTATCAATTATCTAGTAACTAAAAAGCTCCCAAGTAATCTTTCGAGGCATCAGAAAAACAAAATAAAGAGTAATGCTAAATATTATTCTTAAGATGATCCAATTCTGGTGAAATTATGTATTGACGGAGTAATTAGACGGTGCATATCTGATCATGAAATTAATTCTGTCCTACAGCACTGTCATTCTTTTGATATAGGAGGACATTTTTGAGTGAGTTGTACAGCTCATAAAATTTTATTATGTGGATTTCACTGGCCATCCTTGAATAAGGATTTGTATAATTTTGTGAAAAGCTATGAATAGTGTCAAAAAACTGACAATATAACCAAAAGAGATGAAATATCTCGAAAATATATTCTGGCATGTGCATTATTTGACATTTGGAGTATAAATTTATGGGACCATTTTCGAGCTCAAAAGGTTGTAATTATAGTTTGCTGGCGGTTTGACTATGTCTTAAAATAGGTGGAAGGTATTCCAACAAGAACTGATGATGTGAAAGTGGTAGTCGAATTTATTGTCAACAAATTTGGCGTACCTAAGACTACTATTAGCCATAATTTTATCCACCTTTATAATAAATTGATGGACACCCTTTCGAAGAAATAAAATGTTCATCATAAAATTTCCCTAGCCTATCATCCTCAGACGAGTGGATAAGATGAAGTGTTCAATGGTGAAATTAAAATTATTGTAAAAAACCCTAATCAATCCCAAAAGGAAAGACTGGAGCGATGAATTGAATAATGCTTTATGAGCATATCGCATGACGTATAAAACTCCAATAGGAATGTCTCCCTATAGATTTGTTTCTCACAAAGCACATCACCTACTTGTTGAAATTGAACATAAGGCTTGATGGGCCATAAAGGAGTTGAGTCTGAAATCTGATGATTATGCAAAAAATTGACAACTCCAAATATCTGAAGTGGATGAATTACGTCATGACGCATATGAGAAAGCGGTGCTTTACAAGAAGAAATTCAACAAGTTTCATGACGAAAATATTTCTAGGAAGTATTTTGAAGTGGGTGATAAAGTTCTTCATTATAACTCATGATTGAGATTATTTTCTAAAAAACCAAGATCTAGATGAGAAGGACCCTTTGTTTCAAAAAGGTCTATGACTGTGGAGCGGTTGAAATTGAAAGTGAAGAAATAGGAAAAATCTTTAAAGTTAATGTTCATCGCCTTAAAAGCTTCTATGAGCTTAAAGATTCACCACGGATGGATGAAATTCCATCATTCAAAGCATTAAATGAGTTTAAAAGATGTCGAGCCAACGACGTAAAACAAACGCGCTTCATGGGAGGCAACCTATGTTTCTAGTTTTTCATTAGTTTAAACTTGGTTCATTATGGTTGTTTTATTTTTATAAAATCGTACGCTGGGCTTTGATCTTCAAAAATCACTTGAAAAGTTCACAAATGATGTATTTTAAGTGTTTACAATAAGTTTGATGCATAACTGGTCGATATGAAAAATTTTTAAAAATCAATTATCCTTATTTCTAATGTGTAACGATCGTTATAGGGCCCCTATAATGGTCGTTACAGCATTCCAGAAGTGATCCTGAGCATAGCATCAGTGTGACGACCGTTACAGGATGCCCGTAATGGTCCTTACACATTAGAACTCATGCATTAAGCTAATTTCCACCAAAATTCATCACAAACTCATTCCAAAACACCAAAAATGCAATTTCCTCTCATCCAATTCACATCAAACCACTCCAAATCACTTCTAAATTGTTCAAACTCAATTCCTTATCAATAAATACACTTGTATCAGGTGGTGATTTGTCCGAAACTACATTGGTTCGTGCGATCTCATCGATTTGTTCGAATTATAGCTCTAATCATATCTACTCGATGAGGGGAATACATTCCTCGCCTTGGTTTGAATGGATTCAGTCCAGTTTGAATATTTGATGTCATTTTTGTATAGATACAAAACTAATTCGTGAAGTTTGATGTTTGAAGTATTAGACGAATCTACCATGTCAAATCCACCAAAACGCATCAAGATGGTGGCAAGGAGACCTAGAAAGGGTCAAACATCCACATCGGCAAGCGTACCACCCATACCGAAACTCGTCAAAGAGGAGGTGCCATTAACTCCATATCCGCTAGATCGTGCGATGCCGGGTGCAAACCAATACGGGTTTAGGAAGTTGGATAAGAGGGCTATGCTTTCGCCCAGGTAGTTTGACATAAATGATTTGATGAAGATTGGAGTATGGAAGGATGTCAAATTGATGGGGAAAACATTTAACTAGAAGACCTACACGAGCCTTACATTGGAGGTCCTTAGCACTATTTCATGCTCATTCAAGGAGCTATCTCCCAAGGATCCTACTAAGGAGGCTATTTCATTCCAGTTGGCGGGTGTGTATCGGTATATGACGATGAATGAATTCTCCACGGCTTATGGATTTAAGCTTGGGGGACAACAAGACTTACCTGGTGATTATAAGGGTCACCAAAAAGAATTTTTGGAGCGTCTCACGAACTAGAGGATGTTTGATTCTAAGCTTACTAAGAGCACACAGCTCCGTATGCATGGATCATAGTCAATACCATTCTGGGGACGGAGAAGAGTCAGGGATCAATTTCAGAGAAGGAGTTGTGGATTCTCCATGTGATGCTTTATGGTCTTAATGACCAATCTGATGAGTCTCGTGTTTGCATTAGAGCATTTGTAGCTGGCCGGTTGATATATCGCTATTGCCACGACTGGGGTCATAGCTGTGGAAGGCTTGATTACTCCTTTGACGGAGTAAATTTCAAGATTGACATAACGGTGCACGAGATAGATGAGCTGAGAGATACTGAAGAGAAAGCGGATAAAGTACTATCTCTGTTAGAGAGATCAGCATGAGCCGAGGAGGCTTCTACCACTTTCACCTCATGAGCAGACTGTTATGGATCCCAAGAATTTGGGATTGGCTAGAGTCCAGGCCGGAGAGCATGCTCAGCCTAGAGCTGGTACACCACCACCTCATCCAGCGGCACCACAGGACGTGGAGATGCCTGATGCACCTTCTCTATCTGCTTATCCTGGAGGTTATGAGCAGTAGTAGCACTCATATGAGCAGCCTCATTACTACTAGCCATCTCCACCATAGCACGACGAGTTTGCATATAGTCGTTATTATGACTGGAGGGCTGCTATTCAAAGGATAGAGGGGAACCAGAGGGCTTTGTAGAGGAGCAACGATGCCAGGGTGAGCGTATGGACCCGATGGATGACCGTTCGCTGGAGATGGCAGCATCTATAAAACACATGAAGCAACGCCAGACTGCCTTCTTTGACCAGTTTTCATAGTGGAACTCGCAACCACCACCACCGTCCATGTGATTTGTGGCGTATACTAGTCCTAAATTCCTATGTCTATGACTTTGAGGACATAGTGTAGATTAGATTGGGGGTGTTGTGTCTATCTATGTACTTCATTTCCAGTTTTGGGTCCTATCTATTGAGTCTTTTCCATTCCTACTTCAAGTCAGTTAGTTAGTTAGAGTCTGTTATGTCGTATTTCAAGCGTTTGAATCGTTGTATGAAACTCATTTCATCTATGATATTCAATTATTTTTTGTATCATTCTAATCAGCTTTCCTTCTCATAAAAATTAATTAATTCAAGATAATTAATTTAAAATTCAAACAATTAATTAAACATAAGAAAATAGTAATTTTAATAAATAAAAATTCAGATTAACTAATTCAATCTCTAAACTTCGTTGGAATTAATTAATTAAAAATTCAATGAAAAGATGTGAAATTAAAAATCATCAAAAATCATCAAAATTTAAAAAAAAATGAATCAACTCACAAATCCAATAAAACATTAAATCAACTCTAATTAATTTTATTAACCCCAAAACTAAAAATAAGGGTGATTTACCAAAAACTATAAAATATTGAAAATAATTCCAAACAACTACATAAGGGATAATAATTTCAAATACATATAAATTTAAAATATAAAGCCCTACACTTCCTCCATCTCATATCCATCACCAACACCATCGTCAGACCTCTCACCGGAATCCGACGACGTCGTCGGAATCTTCGTCGGAATCCGACGACGTTGTCCGAATCTTCGCCGAAATCCCGCGACGTCGTCGGAATCTTCGCCGAAATCCCAAACGTCGTCGGAAACTTCGTCGAAATCCCGCTACGTCATTGGAATTTTCATAAGAATCTTTGTCGTTAGAAGATGGTCCTCCTTCTACTCAACACAATAACAACCCAAAACAAATACAAATACTTAACTGACGCTCTTTTCTTTTTTAACTGACAATCTGTTTGGGTCATGGTTCTTTTGCCGCTCTGTTTCCCATCTGACACTCTGTTTCAGAAACAGAACGCCTGAACAAAAATACAGAGCGTCTTAAGGAAAATAGAGCACATGTATAAAAACATAGAGCGCCTGAAGAAAAACAGAGCGCTTATATAAAAACACAGAGAATTTGAAACAGAGCGACAAAAGGAAAAAAAAAAAGAGTGGCGTCTGAAACAGAGCAACAGAAGGAAAAAATAGAGCGACACCTGAAACAGATACTCGTGTTCTTGGCCTGAAACAGAGCGAGGCCTGAAGCAACATTCGGATCCGCGTTCTTTTTTTTCTTAACCAATACTTTATGTGTTAATGTGATATTATTAATGATTTTCTAAGTCTTGGATGGATCCCATTTAGAGCTTTGCTTCGAAGACGAGTAAAGAATCGGTTCTTTCATATTGTTAAATGCATAAAATAGAAGCAAAGTTTGAAAGAGCCAACGTGTTATCAACTTGAAGGAAATATAGAAAAAGCAGTGCTAATGTGAAAAATCAGACAACACGATGATTTTGGTCAATGTTCCTAAACTTTAGTCCTCACTTGCCTTCTATATGAAGTCACCATGAAATAGGCATCGAATAAGGGATCTGTTGAATCGGATGATAATCCAAGCTGGATCGAGCCACTATCAATGCAGAATTCTGATGATTTGTGGTATGATTTCGACAAACTTTGGTGGTTGGTGATGATTTGAAGAATGAACTTGTTGTTGATGAAACATTGACAACCACTATGATTGTGGCCGAGATGAGGGGGATGAGAGCTTTGGGGGAAAGGTGAGGGCAGATGAATAGGAGGCGGCGGCGGCATGGGAGGTGGTGGTACAGGGGTGATTTGGTGAGAGAGAGAAGGAGCAGAGAGGGATTAGTTGGATTGAAATTGTAGTTTTTTGGAATGATTTTTCCGTGTTTATGTTTTTGGGATTATTTTTTGAAAAGTGTAGTTTTGAGTAATTTGTCCTAAAAGTAATTAAAGACACATAAGACATTAACAAACCTTAAAAACATCAAACCAACTTGATTTAAATCAATGGAAGGAGAATTAGCTAGTTTTCATCATTTAGGTTGTTTAATGTTTGCCATGATAATCACCATTCATCTTATCTTTGAAAATGAAATTGTGTTGATGATTTTGTCTCTTTTATTCATATATGCTTATTTATTTGCATGATTCTCTTTCCTGTAGTCACTTTCATTGTTCGTTATTTTCTATTGTGAGAGAGAGAGTGTGTGTCTACTGATATTTATGAATTGGAGTTTTCTTTAGACAGGAATGTCATCACAAGAGTAAAATCTCGATGTTACACATCAAGAAAGAGAAGTTCGTATGGAAAGAGTAGAGCGATGGATGGATGAAGAAGATGAGGACCATGTTGTGAATCATGTACATCCATAACCACCACCACCTCTTTGCAGTTTCATAGCTCTTAATTCCAAGTTGCAACAAATAGAGGAGGAGTAGAGGAAAATCGAAGAGGTGCTTGAACAGATTGAACGGCAGAATTACACAATAGACGTTATCCATCAACAATTGAAGTTACTGGTCTAGTGGATGATATGATGAGTACGATCTACAATTGGCATGTGTCCCATGGACACTTTCCATCTCGTTCTTGAGCTTAACAGGGATATCTTTGCTCTTTGTGCTTAATTTTTATTTACATTAAGGACAATGTATAGTTTTGTCTTAGGGGAGAGATTAGTTAGTTTAGTTCTTTTTACTAATCTTAATTTTTGCTTATCTTTGTTATTTTTCTGAAAGTTCATGAAAAAAAATTATGAATAGTATTGAAAAAAATCAAAAAAATTTAAAAACATAAATTTTTGTCCGCTTAGGGATTACACTAGAGTTTTTAAAAGCTTTGTAATATGTTTTAACTCAAAACAAAGAAGATGAGATAGTGTCATACTAGAAATTAAGATGGCTTAAATTAAAAACCAACTCATTACATAACGGGAGTTCGTCCAAAGTATCGCAAAATTAGTATCGCTAGCAAGGCATATATGGGGGGATTTAAACACGGGATATGAGGGCAATGATAAGGCTACTCTTATAATACATTGAACTTAAGCTACTGGCTACTTAGTAGTGCTAAGACAACGAGGTGTGCATCATAGATCATATACTTCACTTCTTTGTGTAGTTATAACCCGTTAAACCTTCCTTACCTAATGTTATATTCCCTCTTTTTCCTTCCTTTCATCTTGTATACTATGTGGCATGTTGTTTTGTTTGGGCATGTTTATATTTATCATTGGAGATGTCCTTTAATTCTCATGCCATAAAACTCTACAAAAGAACCCTATCACATGTACGAGTCAAGGTAGCGATTTTTGGGATATTTTGTATGGGGATGGATTGTTCATAGCGTTGTAATATTACACACAATGTGCCAAGGCAGTGGTATGTTTGTTTCATTTTCATTATTCATCATCAAGAGAGAGAGAGAGAAAAGAAAAAAAATATGCTTTTGTTTGTTTTCTCCATACAGGGGTGACTCGAGAGGTGGTGTTGTATGATTTATTATGTTATTGTGTTTTGCTCAAGGCATAATGCCTTGATGAGTTAGATGTATAGATTCCCTTATGACTGGCTCATACCATATTCTTATCTTTGCACCCTAACTCCAGATGACCAAATAGCCGACCTTCCTTCACCTATCTTGTTTATTATTGGTCCCAGCCTCATTTTGAATCGAAATACACACTTGGTTCAGATAAGAAGATGATTAGTATGTGAATGCTTATAGCTTTATGACTTATTTAGGTTGAACCCTTATCCATGCATGTTTAGAGTGTATATTGATATGATCCTCATGATCATTGGGGGATGGTGAGTGGTGTCTTGTTTAGTGATTGCTTAGAGATATGAGGAAGATTTTATGCAGTGTGGCGAGGGGATATGATGAATTAGCTTGCAGAAAACGGAGTTATGAAACTTGATTATTTTATTATTAGAGTTTTGCATATTACTTTGATCTTGTTTCTTCTTGTGTAATTTTTTTTATTTAGGGACAAGCAAAGATTTAGCTTGGAAAAATTTGATGTGTATATAAACACATGTATTTTATTGATGTTAGACCTAGTGTTTTGTCGTATTTATGTCTTTTATATTGAGTTTTTAGTTTAGTTTGCGTCTTTAGATTTGGATATTGATGTTTGTATGTTTTTGTGATATTTGATCATTGAGTTGATTACGAGAGGTTACGATGGAAGATGATTTGAAGATGGAGCTTGGACGAGTTCTTGGACGTGTTTTGATGCTGTTTTTGATGATCCAAGACGTTCATTTGATGTATTATTCATTTGTGGACGCTTTCGTTATCATTTGGTGATATTTTGATGTCAAACAGATGTGTTATAAAGCTGTAATGACCTGCCTTGAGTGTGTAACGACTTGCAATACACCCATAATGTTCATTACAGCCTTTGCAATAATGTTCATTACAGCCTTTGGAGTACATTATGGGTTGAGGAAGCTGTGTAACAGCCGTTACGGTCATAAATCGCAGGATCCAGTGCAGCCAAAGCTTGTAATGACCGTTACAGGGCACATGTAACGGTCGTTATGGAGGTGAACAAGCTAGATCAATTTGTTTTCGTTCGAATTATTTTGGGATTTTCTATAAATACCCGTATATTTTATTTATTTTGAGCAAAGATTAGGGATTATTTCCAGAGACTTTAGTCCACATTTCATTCACTAAAATAGCTTAGATTACTTTTCTACGCTTTTGAAGATTGGATTGTGGTGTATCATTTTGGATCTCATTTATTCATCATCGGATCTGCGTTCTTCTACATTATATTATCTTGTTTCTTTGTTTATTTACAGTAATGGTTATGATGATGTGTGTGACGATGGCGTGTGTGATGTTGATAATTGTTAGGAATTATGCACTCAAAGATGATCTTAATCACAAACAATCAATCACGAAGAACAATCAAAACAATAAAAGAATGAAAAACGACATCAGATCTTTATGTGGAAAAAACCCTCGAGGAGAAGAAAAAATCCAGGGGAAAATAATCACTAACCAATAGCCAGATTACAGCGATAGTCTCTACCCGAACCCACACAATCACGTTTGTGTTTCACTCATCAAACTCTAGAGGATTCTCTATGAATTGATCTCACACTCTCGTACCTCAAAGACCTAATAACATAGGGTATTTATAGGCTTTGAACAAGATATCAGAATCAAAAGATGGACTCAAATTTGTCGAGAACCGCGTCCGGACGTGGGCATGAGGGCGCCCGGGTGCAATGCAGTTTTTCCTAAAGCAGTGTTTATGAGTATCAGGCCGCACCCGGGAGTGACTTCCTTCTTCACTTGGACGCTTTGTTGAAACACCTGGTTAGGTGTTTTTCCAGCAGAGTCCGCACCCGATCGTGAATAACGCCTACGCCCGAGCGCTTTGACGAACATCCTGACCACTTATTTTGTCAACCTTCTTTCTCCCTTCACGACTATTTCAACAATCTCCACCTAGTCGTAAGGAGCACCAAAACTGCTTTCAATCTTCTAATCACAACAAGCCATGATCGAATAACCTCGTATGCCGAACCCGGGTACGACCTTGCATCCCCTTTTATGTAGTAGGGGACGCTCCACCACGAACTCAACAAGAGGTGATGTTGATCATGTCCAAGCAATGCTTGAACTTGACAACTGGTAAAACCTTGGTAAGCATATATGCGGCATTCTCCTTAGTGTGAATCCTCACCAAGTCTATGTCTCGAGAATCAACCCATTCTCGAATCTTGTGATACCTCACATCAATATGCTTCGTCGAGCATGATAGACTTGACTCTTTGCCAAATAGATTGCACTCTGACTGTCACTCAACAACTAAATACTATCCTGCTTGTAACCAAACTGTTCAACTATATCTTTGAGCCATAAAGGTTCCTTACCAGCTCGTAGTTGACAATGCAACAACATGCTGCAATACAGATCTCCAACAAATCGGTCCTCCACATAACATGAAAACATATCCACTCATAGACATTCTGGAATCCAAGTCACCTGCACAATCTAAGTCAACTAAGCGATAACTCTGCTCTAAACCTTGTTGCCAACAAACATAATACCATAATCTGTAGTTCCTACCAGATAACGTAGAATCCATTTCACAGTATTCCAATGCTCTTTACCCAGATTTGCCATATATCTACTAACTACACCAACAGCTTGAGTGATGTTGGGACGAGTACATACCATGGCATACTTGAGACATCCAACCACATTAGCATAAGGTACTCAAGACATGTACTTCACCTCTTCTTCTGATTCGGGATACATCTGTGATGACAAACTGAATTGAGCTTTCAACGGTGTAGAGACCGGTTTAGCATCTCGTATGCTAAATCTCTCCAAGTCCTTCTCAATATAACTTCTCCGCGTCAACCACAGCTTCTTTGCTCCCCTATCTCTTCGGATTTTCACCCCAAGGATCTTTTTAGCAGCACCAAGATCCTTCATGTCGATCTCCTTGCTCAACATCTTTCTTAACTTGACAATGTGCTTCTTTTCCTTCGCAGCTATCAACATGTCATCCACATAGAGACTTAACAGCATAATTGAACCATCATCACAATATAAATAGTAAACACAAGGATCATACTCACAACGAAAATATCCATGTGTTACCATGAAACCATCGAATCGCTTGTACCACTGTCTAGGAGACTACTTCAAGCCATACAACGATCTTGTCAACTTGCACACCCAATTTTCTTTTCCATGAACCCTTCTGTTTGTTGTATATAGATGGTCTCCTCTAGGTACCCGTGAAAAAAAGCGGTCTTTACATCAAGCTGGTCTAACTCCATATCATAAGCTACTACCAATGAAAGAAGTAACCTGATCAATGTGTGTTTCACCATCGAAGAAGATCTCGTTGTAGTCATTACCCTCTTTCTGAGAATATCCCTTAGCCACCAAACGAGCCTTATATTTTTGTCCCTCCTTAATTCTGAACGTCCACTTGTATCCAACTGGCTTCGAACCCTTTGGAAGTTACCAACTCCCAAGTCTTGTTCTTTCTATGTGACTCCATCTCTTCTACCATAGCCACCATCCATTTATCGCGATCAATTGCCAGGATCACCATTGCCTACAACCAAGGCAAAAGATAACATATTTTCGAAACCAAGTCTTTCTGGAGTTTTAGCTTTACGTTTACCTTTCCTCAAAGCTATGTTGTAGGACTGCTGTACGGGTTGTTCAACAACTTGTTTGCTTGAACTGGATCACACGAAACCTGAACTTCTGTCTAAGACTCATCTAATTTTGCTGCATGAGATTCCTTCTGAAATTCCAACTCTGTTGCTTTCTTCTCTGTACTACCTTTCCCTTTGGTTTTGTATAGCATATGATCTTCATCAAAGACCACATCTCTGCTTATAACTTTTTTTTCTAGCTACTGGATCCCATAATCTATAAAGAAAGATGCATTGTTTAGATCTACCATCTAACTTGGACCTCTCAACGCTCTGTAGATGATCATATGCAAGACAACTAAATATTCTCAAACAAAAATAATCAATTGGTTTTTCTGACCATACCTCTTTCGAAACTCTGTACTCAATGGCTGATGAAGGACTCCAGTTGATGAGATAGCAAGCTGTGTTAACAGCTTCCGTCCAGAAACTCTTTGGCCAACCCGCATTCAATCGCATACATTTCCAATAAAGTTATGTTCATCCTTTCAGCTACCCTATTTTGCTCCGAAGTTCCTATCACGGTAAAGTGTCTCGTGATAGCTTCATCCTTGTAGAGTTTTTGAAAACCATCTTCTTTGTATTCTGTGTCATTGTCTGACCTGAAGTACTTCAGTTTCTTTCAAGTCTGCGTTTCTAGCTTCGCCTTTCACTACTTGAAGATACTGAATACTTCTGACTTATGCTTCGTGAAGAATACTCAAACTTTCCTTGAGTAGTCATCAATGAAGGTGATGCGTGCCGTCGTATACACGTCAAATTTATATTTAAGAGCACCCACTTCACTCTATAAATATGGAGTTAAATGT
>JAOVYX010005432.1:0-68426 GCA_035668315.1 Drosera spatulata
GCAGAAAAATTTGAACGCTATCTTCTAGAATCATACATTGACGATAATAAGAGGGTCAAATGGTGCCCCAGCGTTCCGCATTGTGGGAATGCCATCCGTGTTGAGGATGATAAATTTTGCGAAGTTGAATGTGCATGTGGTCAGCAATTCTGCTTCAGTTGTTCATGTGAAGCGCATTCGCCTTGTTCATGCCTTATGTGGCAATATTGGGTCTGGAAGTGTCTGGAAGAGTCGGAGACCATCAAGTGGATGACGGTCAACACGAAGACATGCCCTAAATGTATGAAACTTGTGGAAAAGAATGGAGGTTGCAATCATATGGTGTGCATCTGTGGCCAATCATTTTGGTAAGAACTTGCCCTCTGGTTTAGGCCACCCTGTTATATGGGTTTTGTAGGGTTATTATACATATGTAGACATTCTGTAGTTGAAACTGAAATCTGATTAATATGTTTCCTGATTTCATGACAGTTGGATTTGCGGTGGAGCGACTGGTTGGAATCATAGTCGGGACAGTATTGAAGGCCATAGCTGTGGGAGATTCGAGGAAGATGAGGTGAAGAACGTTGAGCGTGCAAAGAAGGTGCTTTATCGTTATATGCACTATCATAACCGTTACAAAGCTCATACCGATTCTTACAAGCTCGAAGCATCTCTGAAGGAAACCACCCAGAAAAAGATCGTACAACTTGAAGAAAGAGAGTCAAAATCTAAGGATTTCAGTTGGGTAACAACTGCACTTGAAAGGCTCTTTAGATCGAGGCGGATTTTGTCATATTCGTACCCCTTTGCGTACTACAGGTTCGGTGATGAACTATTTGAGAATGAAAGGAAGGAGGCAAAAGAAATAAAACAAAATCTGTTCGAGGATCAGCAACAGCAACTTGAAGGTAATGTTGAGAGGCTCTCGAGCTCGTTGGAGGAAAAATTTGAGGGGTACGATGAGGAGAAGCTTATGGATCTGCGATTGAGGCTGCTGCACTTGTGCAGCATCATTGACAACCTTTGTAGTCAAATGTGAGTTCTCTTTGATTGATGAGTTTATCTGATCCTTGTATCCTATAGGAATTTATTTCGTTTAGTATATGCTTTTCCACGATTATTTTTGATCGCTTGCATATCCAGCAAGTTTGTAAACACTTCATTCGCTAATCTTCTTGTGTTTTCTGTTCATTACAGGTATTTCTGCATCGAGAATGAACTGCTAAGCCCATATTCCGTTCATATCATAGCTCCTTACAAGTCAAAAGGTCTGGAGAAAGCGTCCGAGATCTCGGACACGATTAACATGGGCACCCAAAGTAGTGACGTAAAACCCCAGCTGAAATGTTCAGAAAACTAAACTGTGTTTTGGTTAGACTCAATTTTCATTGTCACAATTCCGGTGCCATGATCTCCTACGAAGTACTCATTCAGACACATTGTATATAGGAATGATGGGATCACGTCAGACTTTCTAGCTTCAGGAAACGTGCCGGAGGAGATGAATCATCCTCTAACTCGCGGCCTGAACTTTTTGGTGGCTTCAGATTCTTGAGGTCCATATGTGTTCAGTGAATGATGGCATTGGTTATATGTACAGTGATTCATAACTTATTCAATAGATAGATGAAGTTTCATTCTTTTCCAACCTATGTGGTCTGGCATTGAACCCTCAATGCCCCCACCTAGTGAGGAGTATTGATTTATTATATTGTTCTATCATTGTTCTGATCCGACAAACATTTAGAGACCTCTTTGCTTACAAATATCAGCTTCCCGTTAGACCGTGTTGGTATAATCATTTAGTCCAATAAGAAAAAACAAATAATTCCAAATGATATTTTTTGTAAAAACAAACATTGTAAATTTATCATAACACAAGATAATATATATAGATTTATCATAAAAACATAAGAATATATTTTCATGCCCCAAAAGACCCCAAAAGAGAGAGAAACCATTGGGCTGGGCAACGATTTGCACTGGATTTTGGAGAGGTGCGCTGGGGCCATACAGTAGTGCAGCATGGGGTAGTTTGCGTTTTATATGCCTGGTAGCTGCATCTGCTTGCTCCAGCTCCGATGTGGGTAGTTTCACTTAGCATTGCTGTGGCAGTGGAGCACCTCCTTTTTGATCCCTGCCTCCTCGTTTTTGGTAGTATAATCTCAACTCATCACGGTTCGGCTTAATATGGGGAATTACTTGATATGAACCTGGAACTCTTGAAAATAGAAAGTCTTCATAAGAACAATGAACAAGAAACGTAATCAGTTCAACTGGTGTTTGAGATGATCCAGGGAATGAAACATTGGCGATGTCGCAAACAGTATATGATCGAGTGAAAGCATGCTCCGTGCTCACTTGCTGAAGTATGTCAATCATCTGTGGATTAGTTGCGGTACTCCGTAAAGTGATGGAGCCCTGGGTAGATCTTCGTTCAATGTGGATTAGGTAGCGATAAGAGTTTTGGATTAGGCAAACAACTTATCTGAAAGAGCTCCTTAATATAACAAGCTCATTTTTGTCCTCGGATAATCAAGAATATGAATTATGCTAGCGAAACTCATCTTCTGTACTCTGGTGTCCCTTGCGGTATTAGCAGTCGTTCTCTTGGCCTTGCTATCTCCTGTTCCACAAAACAAAAGATCGGACGGCTCAAGGATCGACTTATCCTTGTACATTCAACGGCCAAGGATAGCGAACGCCACATATCAGATGTACGGAACTGGAACAGATGCATTGGTCTTCCATCAGATGCTCACGGAGGGACCAGAGAACACGTCCAGTGTAGTGGGGAGAGCTCAGGGGTTCATCATACCGAATCAAAAGTTTGCTGGCTCGGCATTCAACGTGATCTATCTCACGTTCGAGACACCGGGATACTCGGGTAGTGTAAGTGTGCAAGCCAGTGATTTGAAGTACAGGGAGAGGGAGGAGCTTACCGTGGTTGGTGGCACAGGAACTTTTGCGTTTGCTGGTGGGGTTGCAGTGTTCGTGGAGACAAATCGAGGTTCGGATTACGATCATGCCAGTTATCACCTGGAGTTACAGCTTACATTTCCTAATAGATCACGCACTATACCAAGTAGATGAGAGATGATTGACGGCTTAAGCTAATCCTGTAACATTTGTTGCTTTGCCTGGGTTTCTTATTTGGCAGGAAAGAAAACATTGAAACAGCAATGGCTGAGTTTCCATAAGCGTTATCAGATTCAATGTAGAAGGCTAACAGCAGCAAAAGATTGTGATTTTGGCAACTAACGGAATTCCATTAAAAAGAGGAAATTGACACTATTCGCTGTACAATCTTCTTCTTCAAGCATCAAAGTAAAAACCATCTAGATTCTAGACAACCAGACAATACTGAACTACTCCAGTAATCAAACAAAAGAAACCCTGATCTCTAAATTGTAAGCCCTGAGTTTCAACATCTCCAACCTCAGCTTGCGGTTTACATTCTTGCTACATCTTGTCAGTAGCATTTTCTAGTGAGAATGGCTCTTCGTGTTGCCAAAATGGCAAAACCATCACCTTCTCAAGATAATGCTGTTGCTCCTGAACTTGGATCTACAACACCAGGAAACCCATCGATAGCTACCTTATCAACACAATTACAGAGTAGTGCCCCCACCATCAGACATGAGAGAGGCGGCAGCAGCAGCTGCAGTCGGAACAACTCCTGTTGACACTCCTGGTTTTGACAGATGCAACAGCCTACACAAAGCAACAGAAATCCTAAGTCCAACATCACACACAAATAATATCGGCCACAACATTTCAAAGAGCCTCACAGGGTATTCAGTTTATCATCTCTAGACAAAAATTTTGGAAGATCCAACACATACCAAGACTACTGATTTCAAAATGATGCGGTGTAGACAGACTAGAGGAATTGATCACTCACGGAGCAAGATATTCACAGAAAGAGCATACAGCTGCAGCAACTTCAGTGTAGTTATCAGCTGAAGCGGGGGCTGTGACTTCAACTAGTTGGAGCCCAGGAGTTACTGGAACTGCTTCATCGATGGCATGTAATTTGAGCATCTTATTAACCGAAGACACAGTAACAGTTATCTGAGCACCTCTCTGGAAATTGAAGGAGAACCCCACACGCAGTAGCTCATGGTCTAATCTGTAGCCAAGTGCATTAAACAAGCGTAGTGCCTGCTTGCTCACTTTGCTTTCCCCTACAGACCTTACTAGAACAGCAAGTTGCTCAGCGCCAGCTCCTCTCATTGCACCACCAATATGCCGGAGAGTCCTGATATACAAATAACACGGAGCTTGAACTCCTGGTTCAGGAAAGAGACTAGCTAAGCCTAAATGAACCTGGCAACACAAATAACATACCAAGCAGGCTCAGGCTGCTGTTCAAGATCACATATAAGCCGAAATTCTGAAGTCCCATTCCCTGAAAAACAAAGATGACAAATAAACTCTTCGCAGTAGAAGGCTACGACTGTAAGCCTCACAAGTAAAACTGTAAACCTCACAGTATCAAGAGGCCCCTTACGTACGGAGGGGGTCTGGGATAAATAGCAAATAAGAAAGCAAATGTAGGGCACCAGTAAAAAAAAAAAAAAGGGAAAAGAAAAGAAAGGGGGAAAAAGGAAGCAAATATAGGGAGCCACACAACGATATCCAGCAAAAGAATCATATCTGGTTATGTAAATGTTGCATGCTAACTATGGTGCAAGTACAACCAAATGACTAACTGAAACTCGGCCCCAAAACAGAGAATATTGGGAATGTGTTTGCGCACTTAATTGCCACAGGGTAATTATAAAAAATGGACAACAATTTACAATCAGCATTGAGCATAGCATGGAAAAGAAAACCATGAAAAAAGCCAGAGCAAAAGCAACATGATTACCGAGATTCGGACTACTTTTCAAGCACAACTCGTGAATCCTCAACCTCTCTTTGTTAACTCCACAGAGACCCTGGAGAAGAATCTCTAACGCCTCAACATGCTGCAACATAGAAGTTTCAACATGAAACGAAATCACTATCGCGAAAAAATCAACACAGCAATCTTTTGCAACTAGAGAAAAATAATGCAAATATATACTCAAAACTCCACGTAGAATTGATATTTATCAGATGCAAACTGACACTTTCGATTTTACCTCTGTTTGGATGATCCCTTGAACCACACACTCATGGAACGTTCCCTCCACACGCGAAGCCATACCTGCCAAGGACAAACGAAAGGAAGAGAATATCAACAATTAACACCAGTACAACACTGATTTCAATCAAGTAAGCCAGTGTTCAACGGATGCATCGACCCGTCAATAAAATGTCCTAAAAGCACCTAGAGGTCTCCCTCACTCAACTTTTCTCCGCAATAACAATTACGGCATAGGAACTCTGTAATCGAACAGATGAGAGGGCGAGCGTGGAAAAGAGATTGCACAAACGTCTATCCCTAGAATCTCTCTAATTTATGAAGCAATGCATACTCACATAAACCACCAACATGACCGTCTAAACATCGACAAGGCAGCCAAAGGCAGCCCAATAGCATCAACAAACACTCGAATCAGACAAAGAGCATGATCATCTCATATTAACCAAACTTAATCAAGAAACCATAATCAAACACTCGGAAACTTCGACGAAAAAGAATTGCATTGCGAAGCAAGAAAACGATACTGCAACAACCTAGTTCACCGGAATTTTTCTTCCAATCATCCAATCCAATAGAATTCAGAATAAATTTCATTTCGGTTCTGATTTAGGGATATCAACGCCGCCGCCGGCGCAATGAATTCCGGCAATGGCGCCGCGGCGACGGCTGCGGAAATTTTAGGAAAAGGGGAGAGCGAGCGAGCTTGCCTGTGATGCGATGAACTCCCGCGAGGGCAAGAGCGGATGCCGGAGACGGCGACGGCGACGGCGAGGGTTCAGGGAAAGTTTGGTTTTATCCTCGTTTGTTATGAGAAGTGAAAACAGCGGCGGTATGGTTTATGAACTGAAGTGGGTTGGGTTATCAATCACTATATAAAAATAAAAATTATTATATAATTAAATATTATTTTATATAAAATTATGATAAAATATTAATCATAGTTTAAATTGGATTCTTTAATTTTGGATTATTAATTTAATTTTATTATCATCAAAACAAATAATAAAAATTTTTAAAATATATATTGAATAATAATAATTATTTTATAACGTTGAAATTTAAATATAACGATGGAAGTATTATCAATTACTTTTCAAATAAATTAAGATACTGCTTAACAATGAGTGTTCCACTTTTATAAATAACCACAAATCAGTTTGAATAAACACGAAATTTTATATATAGTTGATTTTTAATTGATTTGAATATAACATCAATTTTTTTGTGTTGATAATGAGATTTATTTAACGATTGTAAGAGAAATTAACTGAATATAGGTTAATGATTTGATATTTTTCATAATAAAAACTTGTCATAATGGATGTGTTATATATTTTCTGAAAAAGAGTTTAGAGATGGTGTATTTTCATAAATAATGTGTCGAGTAAAAATGCAATGCTTAAGATTGAGAATTACTTGATATCATTTTTTTTATATTCTTTTTTTTTCATTGCTTCATGAAATAAAACTATTGGTATCATTTTATAAAATAATTTTAATTTTCCTTATTACTAATTTTTATTTTTATTTTAAATTTTAATTTTAAATATCAACCAATCTCAACAGCGAAGATGAAGGGTTAAAGATCAACCGTCACACATCACCTGACACGTCAAGACGCACTCCTTTTCCCCGTCTAAAAATCCAATATATCCCAATGCCCAATCTATCTCTTCACTTCTCTCACTCACACACACGATCGCCTCCTCTCGCAAAATCCAAATCAACAGGTACGACTCCCTTCATCATCGACACTTCATCGTTGTTCTCGTCTTTGTATACGAGATTCGTGTCACGATCTACTTGGATGTGTTCTGTTTGATTTGGTTGATGGTTTTGATTCCTGTGGTGTTGTGAATCGATTTTGTGTTGATTTGAGTCTTGGTTTATTTATTTTTTTATTTGGGAATGATTGTTGTGTGAAGGATTTGATGTGTGCTATGATGTTGAGGCGCTAAATCTAGATGTGGAGTTAGTATGTGTTAGGATCATACAAGGTGGAACACATGCAAAGTCATTCAGCATGTCATGATATTGTCCGTTCTGGGACTGACAGTAACTGCATGCACGAATTTAAAAACATGTCTTGACAAATAGGACTTTCCATTTACCTTATAAACCATCACTTTGTCTTCCTGAAACTAACACGCATCAGTACGAGTGTCTGATAAGCGTGTCTCCAGCAGTCATTTTTGTCTTTGTTTAGCATGGAGTAGTTCTGTTGAGAATTGTCACCTGGATCTGTTGATGTTGAAGTGGTTGATCTGTGTCGTTGATTCATGCCAAAGTAGAGGATGGTTCTGTCAGTGTTATTTGGATGAATTGAGGTTGATGTATTGTGTGATTGATGTTGAGAAGAGAATGTTTCAACTCAGTGTTTGGCGGATGAAGTCTGAGTTTTCATCTACAAATCACCAGTTTGATGGACAAGGATGCGATGAATGAGGAGTCTGTGTATTGCTAGTAGGAGTGAAGGTCTTGGAGAAACTATATTCATTGAATTTTTGATTTTACAGAGAATTTAGATCACAGTCTGGAAAAACAAACAAACTATCCTTTAGTTTTTTCTTCCGTTGTGTTCAAAGGCAATTTATGCTCCTTGTAGGAGTTGTGTTCTCAGGCAAGCGCAAGCCAATCGTTACAGGAAAAAGTCACCAAATGCGAGCCCAACATTGAAGGTCCAAAATCTCTAGAATCTGAGCAGATTCAACAAACTGAAATGTGGGTTCTTGATGTAGAGGATATTTTCAATGATGATACTAATGAAATTTCAAAGTACCGATGATCAAGCTCATATTGCAAGACTTCACCCTGACCCGAGAAAACTATGCGCAATCGATCATGGAAGTTCAATCAAGTGATATTTTCATGGCCTTATTTAATTTAACAGCCAAAGCTGCTTCTATTCCAACACTAAGTCTCAAGAATGTGAACCGGTTGAGAACAGACCATCATGTGCAAGTAAAGTCGTCGCTCTTTTATTTCCTTCCCACACCATTTTTCTGCTGAAAATAGCCATCAACACACAAAATCAGCCCTTGAACACTTAACCCGCACACAAACTCCCACCCTCTTGTGGTACCGGACATACCAGATTTACTGAAATTATTAGTTGAGTTAATAAGTTTGATCTTCTTGTGGTATTGGACAGGGCGGATGTACAATATTTACTGTTGTATGTTGCCCTTTATGTGGCTGAGGTTTTTCCTCAACCTTTAACCAACTTGAATTAGCTTGGGTGTCGGATAGAGTATCTTGCCGTTTGGGGTAGGGGAGCTGTGGCATGGTTCAATATTTGCATAGCTGTTGGTATAAGTTTCGTTGCGACTTGTGGAGGGAAATGGCCAACTATTTTGAATGTTTCATAGGGTAAGGCCGTAAACATAAACATGAGGAAATGGAACGCCATTGAGGAGCCGGAATTGGCCAACTAGCCTTCCCTTTTTGTTGCGATGTGATGCTGTTGATTAATCAGAGAGCACATAAGACGACAAGACACATTTTAGCTGATTTCACTAAACTACTTTTGGGCAAGCTGTCGTTCCCTTTATCTTAGACACTGTACGTGCAGAAATAAGAGCAACAGATTGATACATACATGATTCCCAGGATGCTATGATACAGATGTTTGGTCATATCCATTAGATAACTAACTCTAAGTTTATAACAGGCCATGAATATCACTCTGTATTCTGCTGATCTTTCGACTTCCCCTTTGCCTGGGCAATTTTGATGATCGGGAAATGAAATATGGCCATTAGTGGGCGCAGTACACGTGTCTTCTGGACGTACCTTCTTACACAGACATATCCTGCAGCTCATTTTGAAAGAAAAAGTAAGATTCAATTGCTCCTGAAGGAACTATATCCCTATCCTAGTAGGGATAAAGAACTAGAACATATAAACATGCGAGGAATAAAAAGATCATATTTAGACCCAAGTGCAATTAATGTTGGTCATTGAATAATTAGATTTATGTGAAATGTTAGCTGATCAATCTTTGCATATGTATTAACTTGTGTTGAAAGTTGAAACAAGTAAGCTTCTTCATTAGCAACTCTTCAATATTTGTTTTCAATTTGGCAGAAGATCTTCATGTTTGTTGTACGGCAGCACCAAACCTCGATGCACATGTTATTTTGATCTGGGGAAGTCAGTGGCTAAATAGGGTGAGAATTTTACATAACACATGATGCTCGGTTCTCAGCCGGTTCACATTCTTCAGCTTCGGTGTCAGAATACAAACAGCTTCGACAGTTACGTTAGCGAAGGCTTTTGAAATGTTACTTGGTTGAACTTCCATGGTTGATTGCATGTAGTTTTCGAGAGTCTCAGCGAAATCTTGCAAGTTGAGATTGATTGTCGAAATTTCATTAGGATCATCATTGAAAATATCCTCTATATCAGACAGTTCTATTTCACTGTGTTGACTCTGCTCTGGTTCTGGAGATTTGGAACTTCAAAGATTGGCTCCCATTTGGTGAGCCTTAATTGCACTTTGTTGAAGACGCGATGGTTTTCTCTTCTGGCCAGGCTCTGACCCAACAAGTGAAGCATTAGTCATTCGTAAAAGGTGATATTTCCTTATTCACTGCAGGTTTTTGATTTCTATAACAATCTTTTCTTTCTTCGCATTTCATGCTTTTAATTTTTAGCTTCGCCGTGAACCATAAAAAACCAGACCCAGCACTATTCTTGAGCTTTTGATTCTCTCCATGTGAAGTCTGGCTTTTTGATTTCCTTTTTCTGTTCCACAAGAGTACTGGTATAGAGGGGGTCATTGTTTTTTAGACAAACCTAGCAAATGCAGTGGCAAAGTGTTTGCACTCAGCTCTTAGTGGACACACGTTGCAATTTGGTTGCTTTTTGGTGCAAAAGACCTGCAAAGAGATGAGAATGTTGAATTTTGTTTTTTAATATGTACCATATCAGATTGTTGTCAGTCTGTAATTCAGTTTACCTTGCCAAAGGTGATTATGTGATAATGCAGCTCATGCCTATTTCAGGTAAGTAAAGAAATAAATAAAGCGGGCAGAATCACGTGTTTTACATCCTCTAAAGAGATATGATAACTCAATAAATCGAATATCAGGACTAATAAGGGTTTCTGGTTTTACAGGGTTTTTTTTTTTTGTTCCAGCTTGCACAGCCTTGGCCATAAGTAATTCTGAATGGACTGCAATAGAGGATCCTACAACAACAACAACAATCACCCCGGAAATCCCGTAATTGACAGGGTCTGAGGAGGACGAGATGCACACAGTCTTCCTCCTGACGCGAAAGACAGAGAGACTATTTCCTGGACTTCCTCCTGACGCGAACGACAGAGAGACTATTTCCTGGACAAGACAGGATACCTGGTATGATTTCATGTCATAATCTTGCATGATGGGAGGTTATTTCCTGCTGTATAATGAAGATGGCGAAAGCATAATCGACTTACATCTCTAGAAGATGGAGCTGAAGTGATTCAGGCAGTGGGTGAAGAGGAACCCATCCCAGGCTTATAGCTACTCGTCCAACATTTGTGTCCACCTTTTAGCACTTGCCAACTTGTTCACGTGCCAACTTGTTCAGTTCCACCGTTTTCACATTTTGCTGCAGAATTTTCAGAAGATGTTCTTTATCCATAAACCATTTGATCTTTGTAGCCTCCATGTGATTGAATATCCACTCCCGTCTCCATACTTGAAACATTCGATCCTCTACAAGCTTCCGTAGATCTCTTTTCCCGCTCTTCTCAACTGTTGATCTTCTAACTCCCTGCCTCGCAGTTTTCAATTGTGCTTCCCGGGAAAGGTTACAATTGATTGCTTAAATTTTCATAATCTTCTTACAGCATTGGGATCTGGGACATTTTCAGGAGCTCCAGACAGGGCGTAGAACAACTGCACGAACTAGGATGTGAGCTTGTTCAGGTTCGCATTGTGTATTGGATCCCATCCTCATTGCCTCTGAACCTCTTGGAGAGGAGGCCGGGATATGAGACGATTCAAAACATTCCTGTAAAGTGATGTCATCCTTTTTTCTGGCCTCTGCTGAACTACTTGCTTCATTTTCCTCAATAAACATGCAGTCCTTGCACCTGTCTACGACTCTTGGTGAAAGTTTTGACAGATTTTACTAGGAGTCAGTTATCGAGTTGTGAGCATCTTCTGGACTGAGGGCAATATTTGTTCTCTGCTGTTGACTACCTGCTTTTTGCCACCGTCACCATAATCAGCAACATTGTGTGTTCTATTTGTTTGGCATACTTGTTCGCCTCCAAGATGCAGAGTTGGATCCTCTAATGGAGCACTAGTACTCTCATGTGGGGTTCACTAGTTGGATCCTCTGAGTTCGGAGTACTAATAGGATCCAACTCTGCATAATGCAGTCGGACACGAACCCCACAACCCCACTGGATCAGAGTTGGATCCTCTGATGGATCCACTGTATCATTAGCTTTCCTACATAATGCAGTGAAATTGCCTGCAATCATGAACTGCATCAGAAACTATGATATGAAACTGCAGGGAAAACAGTATGTATAAGGAAATAGAATAATGCTGATCGTACTTTGTATAAGTCGCATTCGCGCTAACGAAAGCTTTATGCTTTTGGTCGAGCTTGCTTTAATCTCTCCATTTGCATGCAATGGAACAAGTGCATTTTCTTCAGGATATGATGCGGCTGATTTGATTTCCCTGTTCAAGTTGAGGTTTTGCAATTTGTCATTAATTAATTATGTGAATTGCACATTATACCACGGTAGATATGTAGGATCTAGATAAGGTGTTGCCAAAGATGGCAGCATATAGAGACGGATCCGTCATGGGTTCGTGGGGTTCGTATTCCCTATGACTTTCTCTACAGATGCATCATAGGAGTATATAATCACAATGGAGCCTTGGTACAAAAAACCTAGTAATATCCCAAAATCTAAATTTAGACAGCATTATATCGATATCGATGTTTCCTAGGATTATGTGCATAGACCTCTTTAGAAGAAGAACGACTTAGCCATTGACAAGAAAACTTGTGATTACTTTCTCTGTAATTGTGCTCTTCTTACCTTTTGCGTGTTGGATTTGCTTGGCATTGTTGTTTCCAAATCCATTAGCATCTGTCGACTGTAAGGAATGACTATGTGATGAGTGAGTGTTGATATAAAGTTCAAAATTGGCCACAACCTGCATACATCAAAACACATTTCATTAAACTCGAAAAGCAAGTGCCGAAGGTGACTCACACCTATAACAATGCCGAAAGGAGAAATATAAAAGAAACATATCTAGTACGTAGTTTAGTAGGTAGAAATCCTAACAAAAAATGGAAAAAAAAGAAGAAGAAAAAGAAGTCATTTTATGGACTTGTTCAACAACGTAAAAAAAATTGCAAGACAGTCTGGGGCCGAGCTAGCTTCATTCGTCCAACGAAGAAGGCGTGCCAACCATCAACCTCCAATATTCCAACTGCAAACCAACCCAACAAATAGAATCACAAACCTCCCATTTTCAAACAAAAAGCAAATTCAATGGACATTTTTTCATCTCATTCTATTTTTAGTCGTTGCTAATCTAACCAAACACCGCGAACAACACGACAATTTTCATCACCTCATTTTGATCATAGAATCGTGAGAAAGGAGACGGGTAAACATACGAAGAGATCTCATTCCCCCGAAACTAGCCATGTATGATCGGAACAACAATGTTCAGCGTTCAAGCTATGCGAACCATATGCACTCTGATCCGAACCTGTCAATAGGGCCAGGGGATGATGAGACATATTCAGCCCGGACTAGCAGCTTTTCGGTGATGGGTGCGTCGTTCTATGACGATATTCCTAGAATCAGCACTGATGGCTGCTCGCCCATGATGATGTCGCCATGGAACCAAGTGACTCCCTTTGCCAACAACAAGACTCCCTGGCCTCATCCGTCCCCTCCTGTTGAGGATGTCCTGCCACAGAATTCCCTTATTGGGTCGCTCGTCCGAGAGGAGGGTCACATCTACTCGTTGGCCACCAGGGGAGACCTGCTGTACACTGGGTCGGATAGCAAGAATATCCGGGTCTGGAAAAACCTGAAGGAGTTCTCCGGGTTCAAATCTGCAAGTGGGCTTGTCAAGGCGATTGTTATCTCGGGTGAGAAGATCTTCACGGGTCATCAGGATGGTAAGATCCGGGTATGGAAGATCTCGCCTAAGAACACCAGTGTGCACAAGAGGTCTGGTTCGCTCCCAACCCTGAAGGACATGTTCAAGTGCTCCATCAAACCTAGCAACTATATTGAGGTGAAGAAACACAGAAGCGCCCTTTGGATAAAGCACTCGGACGCCATTTCGTGCCTCAGCATGGACCAAGAGCAAGGGATATTGTATTCGGCATCATGGGATAGGACATTTAAGGTTTGGAGGACTTCCGATTCCAAGTGTCTGGAATCAATACCTGCGCATGAAGATGCGGTCAACTCAGTAGTGGCCATCACAGGAGGGATGGTCTTCACCGGATCTGCTGATGGAACTGTGAAGGTTTGGCGCCGGGAGATCCAGGTAACTAATTCCTTGACATGTTCATGCCTTTTACAAATGTACCTGTAACCATACCAGGAGGAGAATTGAACAAAAACATATCTTGATGATAAGAAAGATACAGACAGCTTGAAGCTTTCAATACAGCACAGAAGAGAATTTAAACGATATAAGCGCTGCCTAGAGAGACTTGAATTCTCAAACGATATAACGATCACGAGGAATAGAACCTAAGAATTCATACCGATCTCCACATGTTCTTGTGATATGGTAAAGGTTTCAGCATTTGTGCCGATCTTTAAGATTTCAGCATTTGTGCATAGATTAATGATGAACCATTGCTGTTTATCCCATAAATGCAGGGGAAAGGGACAAAACACTTCTTCGTGCAGACGCTCCTGAAGCAGGAGTGTGCCGTGACAGCCCTAGCAGTCGACGAGAAGGGTTCACTGGTATACTGCGGATCCAGCGACGGGCTGGTCAACTTCTGGGAGAGAGAAAAGAACCTGGCTCATGGTGGGGTGCTAAGGGGACACAAGCTGGCTGTGCTATGCCTCGCAGCCAAGGGGTGTTTGGTGTTCAGTGGCTCAGCCGATAAGAACATATGTATCTGGAGGAGGGACGGGACAGTCCACACCTGCCTATCTGTTTTATCAGGCCACACCGGGCCGGTGAAGTGCTTGGCCGTGGAAGAAGACAAGGAGAAGAAGGAGCCTGGGTGGACTGTGTATAGCGGGAGTCTGGACAAGTCCGTGAAGGTGTGGAGCGTGACGGATCAACCACCACATGATATGGGGATGGGCATGATGATGCAACATCAACAGGGAACAGATGCCGACTCTACTTCAGATTCATTACGCTCTGGGCGAAGCATGCAGTGAATCTGAAAACCTACATATAGCTTTGGGATCTATGCTTAAATTGCTTAACTGTATAACCATTTCTTAAACTAGAAACTGATGCGGATAGAAGCAAATTGTTGCAGCGAGGCGCTAGTTTATCACCCGACCTGAAAAAGCATGCTTGTTCTGATGTTTTCAACGATATAGGCACATACACTAAAAGGGCCGATTCAACATCCGAATTTGCCTACCGAAAGGCATGACTTGATAGAACAAATACATCGTCAAGGTAATCAAGTAGTCAAAACCATGGCAGGAAAACTTCGTATCTTCCTAGGATACAAACCAGTAAATATAACTTTCAAGATCACAGGTTCATAGCAGAGGTTCGGTATCAAGAACAACGGTCATTACTTCGCATGTGTATTGTTATTTTGCGTCCAACTCGCGATCTTCATGATCAGATATCTGTCATCTGTAGCCATTTTGATGCACCAATTCTTGTCTCTTAACCATCAAGGACACTAAAACCCTAGTGTTCGAGATAGAACATGTAATGCAATCTGTAATATGAATATCCATAAAGGAAAATCACTGGTGTTGCAGCAACAGCCATGTTGGCTGCTGCAAACTGCATCATTTTTTCCCGTAAACTGTATTTCTTCTATTATGAACTGCAGTTTAAAGGCAAAAAATGATGCAATTTACAATAGAACAAGATGCAGTTCACGGGAAGAAGAGGTGCAGTTTGCAACAAGCATGTTGGCTGCTGTTGCAGCAACAAAACTGCACCCTATTCATAAACGAACATTACATTCACTTATCGACATCGAAACAAAACCCCAAATCAACACCACCACAAGGTTCATTTCTTGCATATAACTCAACACACTGATGACAATGTAGAAATCAGCATCAATTTAGAAAGAAAAAGAAAGAAGAAAGGAACGTACCATATATCCCGTTAAGTATAGGGTGTGGGGAGGACATCCGTATAAAGACAAACCGATATACGCAGTTTATCCGAATAAATATTTCGTGATATCCTTCTGTGTTGAACCCTGACCTCATGGTTAGAAAAAGACTTATCTAATGCGAAAGCAAAGATAGGGATCGACTTATCGTTGAAACGAAAGCTCTTTGAGACTATGGTTGTTAAATTCTTCGAGACCTAATTGTAATATCGGAAACCAACTAATCTGATTTATTCAATGATCTCAGAGTCCTTAGGGAATTACAAGATGACTAAATAAGGTAAGTACAGCAAATAAGAAAACTAACACAAATCAATTCTTAAATCAAATCAAATCACCTAACTAATTGGAAACACAATATTCTGATAAAATATTCCTATATCATTATCACGGAGCCAACTCTACATACCAATGACACTAACATCGTAGTCAAGATGGATTAACTCAATGTTAAGTCATTTCTTTTCCCATCATAAGGTATTTGTCATAATGAGACAACATCTGAATGTTAGTTTGTTGTTTTTTAAATTGTTTTAAGAATTTGGGAGAGTAGTTCACCTGAAAGACGAGGAAAGTTGACGCAGTCGTTTTGGCGGGTCCTCGACGGCAACGGCATAATCGAATTTGGGGTTGCCCGAGTGAGAGAGCAGCGGTCGATTCAACAGAAGTGGTTGCGGTGCGTCTTCTGGAGCCGTTGGATGATAGTTTGAGCGCCATTCATCCAACGGTGCCAATGTCTCCAGAGATGGACCCACAAGTGTCCACTCAACAAAATTACACAAAAAGAACTTCTCTTCTTTTCAACAAAAAAAAAAACTTCTCTTCATGTCTCACAAATGCCAACAAGTGGGGTCCTCATCGGCGATGAATCCGCCATCGTCGTCAACCCTCGCGCCGGCAAAATCACCCTCGTCCTCGTCGTCGCCGTCTCATTGGCAAAAATCAACTATCAAAATATCAAATTGTGGTACGTGTTGTGAGTCTTGTCATTCAATGCCTATCCTCATTCTCATTTCGCCATACAAATCGTTTTTCTCTTCGTTTAATTCTTTGCCAATTAGCTTCGATTTTTTGTAGGTCGAGTGTTTCTAACAAGAAGTGATTTGCGAAGTGTGTCGCAGGTTTTGTTCAAGTTTTTCTCAGGCGACGGTGAACAATCGGAAACTGGATTCGACGAAATGCCTCGGTCGATTCTGTATCGATTTCACCTAGGATTAAGGTCTGCACGTCTCTTTTATATTACTTTCATACGCACGTGACTCAAATGATCTTACATATATGTTCTGGTCCATTGCAGTGCGAGAGCCGTGATGAATATGATGAAAATCATGAAGATGTACATTGTTTGGCACATTCCAGGTTAATTTTTTTTTTTTTTTATCTCGACTTTCTTAATTCGTGTTCTCATTTTCCGTATTTTACTCTTGGAATAAGTTTGTGTTTTTACATTTCTATCATTGTGTGAATTTGTATTACGAGATGAACTTGTATTTCATTGCGCGAGTACATGGTATCCTGCTACAGCGCAATCGTTCACCAACTATCGTGTTATTGACTTCATTGCTAAAATATAGTTTCTCATTGCTCGATAGTCACCATTGGAGATGCTCTGAAAACTTTATTAACGTATCTATATAGTCTTTAATTATCAAAAAAGAAAAAGAAAAAAGCATGTATATAGTCTTTAAAACAAAACATCCTGGGGAATTCTCAGTCATCCATCATCTAAATTATTCCAATCCTCAACATCGACAAACTTTAATACATAACAAATCTCAGTTTACATTTTCATCATCTTGACTCAACAAGGTCTTCATTTACCTCTTGAGCGTAGGAAGGCTATGGTTGTCATCGTAGCTATACATCAATGGGACCATCCTGGCTAGATTCAGACAAATCCTTTTATATGTCACTGTATACGGATATGGAGATAGGTAGTCTTCATTGAGGCGCTTCCATGTGTCTGATATCATTTGGTTAACATGGTCTCGTGCATCATCGACTGAACTATCCTTGTACTCCTTGAGGTAGCATTCCACGAATGAGCCGTCCTTGCCATCACTACAAAAAAAAAGAAGAAAAAAACCAGTTTTAGAGACTAAAAAATTTAGTCGCAAATTAGCTTTTTTAGTTGCTAAAACAGTATTAGTGACTACAAACTTTAGTCACTAAAAGCTTCCTTGTTATTCAGTTTTGACGACTAAGAATAAAATTAGTCGCAAAATTTGCGATCAAAAACTGTTTTTGGTCGCCCATTGGCGTTGACTTCACGCCTGCGTGGCATAATATTCCCCAAATTCATGAGAAGAGAATCGAACCAGTGACCTTCAATATGCAAGTCAGGCCTCAAGTCATTAGGACAAATAAACTGCTTAATATTTATTGGGAACAAAATTATAATTATTTTCAGGTACAACAAAACTGACGACTAATAGCATTTTTGGTCGCGAATTTTACGACTAATTTTTATATTTAGTCACTAATATTGCGACTAAAGTCATTATTTAGTCATTGAATTTGCTAGTGAAAATATTTTGATTGTAAATTGACGAGTACAAGAGATTTTGATCACCAAAAAAATTGATATTATCATTTTTTAAAATGAATATTAGCGTATTATTAGTAACTAAAACTTATTTATCTGTATTCACAAATTAATTCATTAAAAATAATATCGTTTTTACAATAAAACTAAATCACACAATTTTCATACAATTTTAGCTACTAATGTTGCAAATTAGTTTCCAATTTAGCTACTAATAAATACGGTAGTCGTCTTTCTAGCTACTAAAAAATTTTCTTAGTCGCTAATTTTGCTACTAAGTTATTTTAATCGTTAATTTTTCTACTAACATAACTTTAGTCGTGCATTTTGCGATTAATTGAAATGTTAGTCGCAAAATTGGCTACTAAGCCTTACTTTAGTCGTCAAATTTGCGACTAAAATTACTTTAGAAGCAAAATTAGGGATTAAATAATTTTAGCCGTGGATTTTGCAATTAAAAAGTCATATTAGTCACAAATTTTGCGACTAAAACTTTCATTTGGTTAATTTTTTTTGTAGTGGATGAATGTGATGAAGATCATGAAGATGGACATTGTTTTGCGTATACAAGGTTAATTTCTTAACTTGACTTTGAAAATCCGTGTTCAAGACATGCTCCGTATTTTACTGCCGGAATAAGTTTGTGTTTTTACGTTTCTGTCATTGCGTGCATTTATATTGCAGGATGAACTTGTATTCCATAGGGACGAGGCAAAAGGTGGGGAATGATTTAGTTTTTCTGTATCGAATGCAATATCTGTTAAAAGTTTTTTGATAAATTTGCACTGAAATTGCTTGATCTGAACTTAGTGATTTTCACCATAGTAGAGGTGCCTAATCCTTTAGCCTCCCTGATGAAATAACAATTCTTGACTACTGAAGGTTAGGATCTCCAATAATAGGATAGTTTGGGTTTTAGAGTTCATATGATACAGAAAAAGAAATACTCTTATGTCATGTGGCAATAGGATTTGGATTTATCATACGGTAGACTAATGCCGTTCTTTCACCACTTCTTAGAGACAAATTAATTGTGTAATTCTTGCCGCTAAGTCAAGAGAATTTTGGCAAAAAAATTTAAGCCAGGGAAGAAAATTGTGGGAAAAATCAACAGATATCATAAACCTTGCCTGGACTATATTGGAAAGATGAACCTGCTAAACTCAGGAGACGTTACGCTTGCAGAAAGCTCTAGTGAAAACAGTTGAATGTTTTCTAATTAATTTGGGTGTAAACATAAGGAGGCAAACGAGGTTTGACACTTACTTCGAGTGGAGTGGCTTTCAGAAAGTTTTAATGGCCGTCCTCACCTCGAAAACTCTAATAGGCTCCAGCTTCTTGATCCCTCGGCTTGTGAAGAGCTCATGGATAGCCATGCTCCTGAGCTCACGCCAATAGGGTCCAAAAGGGCTGAACCCGAATATGGCGTTGTTGTATCCCATGATCTCTATGTTGGTCGATTTTGGGCGATCAACGAAGACCTTGTCGTTTTTCTGTAGGCACTCTTTGGCTAACTCCCAGCTACTCACGACCAAGGCTCGATGGACACCGATCCTGACGGTGAAGATCGGTCCATATAGGTCCGCCATGCGACCGAAGGTTCTGTGGAGTAGCAGGGAGCCTGATAGGAGATGAAGGTGGCCTATGTAAGGCAGTGCACCCTTGGCTTCTGGTGGCAACTGCTTGTATTTTGGTATACTTTGTGAAGTTTTGCTGATGTAGTTGATGACTAGGAGAAATGCGAAGATCATTGCCAAGAACAATACGAGCTCCATGGCTCCAGAAAGGAAATCCTGAATAGATGAAATTGTGCTCTTTGATGCGTCTAATGGGTATCAATATGTGTGGTAGCTATCGTCAAATGTCAATGACTGTCAGGATGAGACGCCCTTGTTCGATCTGCTTCTTATAGGCTTATGTTATAACCCCTTTTTTTTCTTTTGAGAAAAAAGAATGAATTTGATAAAGCCACGGAAAAAGGTTCCGTGACAACCTAGGGGCTAGGCTCCCCTCGGTAGAGTTCATAAGAGAAATGTTGAATGCCACACAAAGGGGTAACCTTGGTTGCCAGATTTCGGGCATTGAGTTAGGCTAGTTAAGCTTGTCTAGCTAGTTAGGCTAGTTAGGCTCGTTAGCCTTTGTTAGGTAAGCTAGGTTAGTTAGTTAATTAACCAAGGTAGGTTAGTTAATTAGCCAGGGCTAGATAACCGAAGTTTTTTTTTAATAGTACTAGTTAGTTGCTTAAGCTAGGTTTTCTTGCGCTCCCTCTGAGTACTGTGTGCCAATTACATGTTGGAGTAGTTATAATGGAGATAATGGTTGTAGCGACATTGATCGAGCATGGTGTCAACATATTGTCATCTGGAATGCTTGAGAACATCATGCCGTGATTCGTGATATAAATGAAGGTTAGTGGTAGTGCCATTTGAGGTCGTTTCACCAAACAGGAACCGAGGCCTCCTTTAAAGGTAGAGATTAGCTTCATCACTGAAGTCGGAATGCATTTTTTTTGTATTTTATTTTTTTCATTTATCAGTAATAGAAAGCCCTTCTCAAGTGAGCAAGCCAACATCCACTCTAACTGATTGGATGATATCTTTGTTACTTGGTGGGTGCATCAGTATAATAGTTACAGATATCATCTAGAAAATTTTGGTGAAATAGAAAAGGCGAATACATTGCTCAACGCAAGAGTTCTTCAATTGCTCGCTTGATACTAAATGTTAGGTGAAAGCCGCACAATCTAAATGTGAACTCTAATGGGCTTCAATACCTCGATCAGTTGGTTTGAGTAGAGTGAACCTGGATATGGTATGGTTGTACTTACATCCCATATTGTTCATGCAGATTATTTTTGGCCAGTCTATTAATGCCTTGTCGTCTATATGCAGGGGCTCTTTTTTGTAACCTCCAAGCTACTCACCATCCATGCTCGAGAGACACCAACCTTGAGTTTGAAGATCGGTCCATACAGGTCAGCCATGCGAGCAATTGCGTTAATAGATTACGGTGAGATTGCCAGAAGATGGAGGTGGCCTATGAAAGGCAATGCACCCTTGGGCTTCGATGGCAACTGTTTGTCGATCGGTAATTCAGTATCTTTGTTCTATTATTTTTTAGCAGAATAGAGTTGATATCGTCGTGGACAATACACTCTGTGAGGAGAATACGAGCTCCATGGTTCATAAACCGAAAATAAGCATTGTTTACAAAGTGTACCTGTGAAATGCGCTTCAGTGGCAAGTCTTTGTGCAGACACATAATATATGTGAGAGAAAGTTGATCTACGGTTTAAAATATGTGACCACAAAAGTTGTTATCTAAGGTCTTACGATAGACAAAGCCACCAAGGTATCAATTTGCTGAAGGGATGCGAAAAATCTTTGGTCCTTTTGCGTTACTTCCGTGCACACATGACTGAAAAGATCTTACATATATAGTTCTCGTTCATTGCAGCGTGATGTCCGTGATGAGTGTAATGAAGATCTACAATCGTGTTGCATATCAACGGTCGATACAATCGTGTTGCATATCCAAGGTAAATTTTCAAATTTACTTTCTCAATCCGTGTTTGATACATGATCTGCACATCACTGTCGGAATAAGTTTGTGCCTTTGTATTTCTATCATTGTGTGCATTTATATTGCCGGATGAAAATTGCATTCTGTGATCATTTTGCTGTTTCGAATTAAGTAACTTTAAGAGACGAATTTGCAGAGGCATCCCTTGGCCCTAGCTTAGTGATTGCCAGGATAGCATTAGATGAATTTTATGATGAAGTTTCTCTACTCGGTCTAACACTTGCCAAAAGCCTGAACCTGTAGCCTTCCTAACGAGGGAAGAATTGTTTTATGTGAAGTGTTTAATATGGACGATAATAGGTAGTCTGGGTATTGGTGTTATATTAACTAGATATCTATTTGTGAATATATAACTTTGTGTAAATTACCTATAGGTGTGGTTTTTCTTTCCAAATTACGGATTGTGGAATCAATCTCTTTTTTTTTTTTTTTTTTTTTTTTTTTTTTTTTTTTACGGATTGACTCATTTTTTGAAAAAAAAAATCTTGTTTGGTTCGATTTGTCCTTCAATTCAATACACTTTCTTAATATTGCACATCAATCAAATCTTTCAATTTTCTCCATTTATTCGTTACACAAGACAAGAGATCCGCACATCAAATCTTTTTCATTGTACATGATTGGCCGATCCTTTTCATTGGTTCATGATCGGCTCATCAATCCCGCCTCCAATATCACCATGTCACTGACCTCCATCGCCATCATCATCATCGTCACTCACCTCCAACATCACCATCGTCATTCACCTCCATCACCATCATCGTCACCCGTCTCTAACATCACCATCGTTTCTCTTCATAATCGTCATTCGCTGCCTCTTCATCGTCGCAAATAGAGAACCAACAGTGCACATTGTATAAAGAGGAACGAAACAGTGCACATACTTGCTAAATAGTGCGTATGTTCTATGTTATATGTAATGGGTGTACTGTTGTCAAAACTAACATCCGCGCCGTTTGATCTGGTGGTCGTGGCGACAACTACGACGATGATACGGTGACGGAGGTGGTGACATGGCAATGATAATAGAGATGCTGAGTTAAAACAGTACGTCTTTTTATGGTATAATTTGCAGCACTGGATCGAACAATGCGTCGGGTTACGATGATGATGGCAACGACAAGGATCCTTGCAGCGACGGCTACGATTGATGACGATATTAGTTAGGGTTAGGGTTAGGGTTAAAGATAACAACGGCAAATATATGGAATGATTAGATAATTTTTTTCGGAAAAATTTGTGCGGTTTCATTTAGGGAATGATTAGATATTTTTTTGATTTTGTTTCCTAAACACATCATGAGCATAAGAGCCATCGTTTTTGAAATTAGAACATATAGATAATTAAAATTTTATGGTGTGATCAATAGGTAATATACAAAGTTAAAGAGAACCAATATGTAATTAGCTCTATAACTTTCGATTATATTTTTTGTGATGTATTATTTTGTATTTTTTCTATTAATAACAAGCAATTCATTTTAGATTAAGTTGTTATATTATGTATTATAAACTTCAATTTATCGATTATTCATGCATTGTTCAATTATAAGAAACTTTTAGTATTGGATAATACATAAAGCCATCAATATTACTGTAATATAAGATAATAAAATACAAAAACTCAATTTCTTTATTGTGATTATTCATGTCATAATCGATCAAAGAAGAGCTCGATGAAATCAAAAATGTGTAATATTATTGTTTTAAGCTTTCACATAGTTACTTAATCATTCATATGTTTGATAATGAAACTTTTAATGAAGTTAGTTAATTCATTGAGAAATCAACCAATGAAAATTGACATATGTGGATGACTATTAATCAATAAGAAATAGACATGTGGATGACCAATCAAAAAAATTGTTATTTGTATTATATATTTATAATGATACAGATTAACAATATCTGCAATGTTAAGTGGCAATAGGATTTGGATGTAGGCATCAATATCATATAGCAGACTTAATCCCGTGCTTTCGCCTCTTCTTAGGCTCTATCCCACAAACCTATAGAGTAGTATGACTCTTACGGCTAACTTTAGAGATATTTCGCAAATTTAAGCACCAAAAAATGGGGTTTTGAGGGGGACCGTTTTTGAGAGAAATACCAAATGTAGCTTTTTTAGTGAAAGAATGTGACATTTAAAATTTAACTTCAATTTGATTGCAAGTGTTGCAAAACAGGATCTAAAACTGCAGACACTGATTAAGATCGACATATCCATAAATCACAAACCTGAACTTTATTGGAATCAAATTCTTGAAACAACCCACAAGAGAAGGCAATAACAAAAGCAGATATGTTGTCTAGTTGAATTGGGTATAAACATGAGGAGGCAAACGAGGAGAGACCCACACTTCGAGTGGAGTGGCTTTAAGATTGCTCAATCCGGAGCTCTCGCTCATGTCAATCGGTTCGCCCGATGGCAAGCTGATATGAAAACTGTGGAGTAAGCTACCCAATATAAGCGCCATTATCTGAAGTGAAAAGTTGATTCCAATGCACATTCTCTTACCGCTGCCGAACGGAAGCAGCTCAAAGTTTTGTCCCCAAACATCAACGTTCTGGTGACTTGTTAGAAACCGCTCCGGCTGAAACTCTGAAGGGTTAGGCCAGACCTTAGGATCATTTTGTAGCTTCCAGAGGTTGATCATAAGCCTCGTGCGAGCTGGTACATGGTATCCTGCTACGATGCAGTCAGTCACCGACTCTCGTGGTGCTAAGATTGGCCCTGCTGGGTATAAGCGCATTGTTTCTTTAATTATAGCTTGGAGGTAGACGAGATGCTTTGTGTCTGAGCCATTCACTTGCCTGTCTCTCCCAACGTGCTCGTCTAATTCATCCTGCGCCTTCTTAAGAACTTGGGGGTTGTTCACTAGCAAGGAGAGAGCCCATGTCAATGTCACAGTTGTTGTGTCTGAACCTCCTAGTAATAAACTCTGCAGGATTTAAGGCAATTTTGCACATTAGCAGTGCTTAGAAGAACGATCAACAATCAAGCACCCTTGTCATCTTGGATTGGAATTTGGTACCTAAAATGAGATTGTCGGGTTAACAATCGGCCTCCTTAATTTTTACCGGACGAGTTTGACCAATGGATTAGACACTTTTGTCAAGATTATTTTTTTTTTTTTTTTTTTGGTTTTGGTGGAAATTGTCAAGATTATCTTAGTCATAGGTCCAATACTCAAAAGTACTGTTAGATGGATAATGTTGTGTGCATCCTTCTCTCATGATCCCCTGCCTCATTCTATACGAGAGTCCTGGTTTAGGTAAGTTGGGATAAGTCAGACACCCTTGCCAAAACGTTAGCGTTTGGATTATAGGAATAATTTTAGGAAGAAATAAAATCAGCGATTCTTTGGAATGGAGGTCGTAGTGGAATTAGCGATTATATTCCTTTTTTTCTATTTGGTTCATTTTGGTGGAATGAATTTTTTTTTTGTTAAATATGTTGAATTAAATTTAATTCTTAAGTAAAATATTGTCAAATTAAAAAAATACAATATTATAAAGTTCAAATATATTTTTCACATTGGGTTTGTCTAATTTTGTATGGGTGAGTTTTTTGTATGAAATTCATCTATGTTTACTTAATTGTATTGATAAAATAAAATTTAAACTTATTTATTTATTAACCATTTAAACTAAAAATTAAAAATGTTTTTTTAAAAAATAACATTCCATTCTGACAGGAATGGACGAATCCGGCCATCGAAGACCGGAATCATAATGGGTCTTGGGAATGGAATCCAATTCCGGACAAAAAGATGTATTCCGTCGGAACGGAACAACCAATCATGATTTTATCAAATCCGACGGAATACATCATTCTATGGTAAAATCCGACGGAATACATCATTCTATTCCATGTCTCATTCTCTCATACCAAACTCATTAGAGTGTGTGTGTGTTGGGGGGGGGAGGGGGGTCTTTCGTGGTTCATCAAATCAAAGCATTAATCATACGTACCAAGCATGTAGATTTGATGATGTCATCTGCATTCTCTCGTGGTAGATGAGGATTCGAGCCATCTATAATGGAAAGCAATGCATATATGAAGTCTTGGTGGCCATTCTGGTCTGTTTCTTGTGGCTTTCTTTTATGCTCATCCAGTAATCCCTGAAGAATGCAATCCATTCTCTTAGCAGCTTCTTTCATGGCCTTCTTGTATCCTCCGATGTCGAACCACCTAAGAGCTGGAATCGAATCGGAGACTACGAATACGAGTGCCAAATTGAAGAACCCCCTAAATGCCTGGCGACAAGGTCCTGCTTCTTTACTCCCTACAGGACTCGAGCCATCCAGGTCCGTTAACCTTTTTCCGGCCACCATCCTTAGAGCCATGTTCATGTTTATGTCCCCGAACCAATTCTTCATCTCAATCACCACCTTGTCTAAATCATATTTATGCTTCGTCATCCACGTATCATAAATCGCTTTTATGGCCGTCCTCACCTCGAACACTCTAACGGGCTCCAACATCTTGATCCGCTGGCTTGTGAGGAGCTCTTGGATGGCTATCCTCCTGAGCTCACGCCAATAGGGTCCAAAAGGGCTGAACCCGAATATGGCGTTGTTGTATCCCATGATCTCTATGTTGGTCGATTTTGGGCGATCAACGAAGACCTTGTCGTTTTTCTGTAGGCACTCTTTGGCTAACTCCCAGCTACTCACGACCAAGGCTCGATGGACACCGATCCTGACGGTGAAGATCGGTCCATATAGGTCCGCCATGCGACCGAAGGTTCTGTGGAGTAGCAGGGAGCCTGATAGGAGATGGAGGTGGCCTATGAAAGGGAGTGCACCCTTGGCTTCTGGTGGCAAGCGCTTATCTTTTGGTATGCTTGTACGTCGAATTTTCATCATCGAAACGATGAAAAAGAGAAACGCTAAGATCATCGCCATGGATAGTGCAAGCTCCATAGCTCACTGAGCTTAGAAATGGAAAAGCAAAATAGTTGAAATGGTGCACTTTGATGTGGCTTAATTTGCTTCTGTTATACAAATATGGAAATGTGGTAGCTAGTAGCTATTGTCAAATGTCACTGGATGTCGATATCATAGACCCTGATCTGATCAATATTTAGCAAGTTGCATGTAATTCAATTTGCTAAGAAAACAAATAGGTTGTGGACAGGGAGTTGGTGCACTTGAATATGCTGAGACAGTGGGCACTCTTTTCGCATTCTAGTTGCTGTTGTATCTCGATCTCCATCAACTTGTGTCAAGTGGGTTCACAAGGGTGGAACCCGTGTATAGTGTGGTTATGGCGCATGATCTCCATGGAGATTGTTTTAAGTGTTGTCCACAAAGGCCTTGTGGTTTATCATTTATGTACTGGCATTCTTTTATTATGTCCCTTCTGCTAACGGTCAAGGCTCGACGGAAATCGACCTTGAGGGTGAAGATTGGTTTATAGAGGCTGGACATGCGAGCGAATGCCCTGTGGATTAGCGGAGTGCCTCCTAGGAGATCGAGGTGGACAGTGAAAGGCAATGCACCCTTGGCCTCGGGTAGCAACTGCTTTTCAGTAATAGTTTTCTTCGATTATATTTAAAGAGACAAGAGTTTATATATATATATATGATATAGAATTGAGAAGATAATCGCCATAGAGAGTGCACTTTGGATGGAGAATACAAGCTCCATGTTCATAAACCGAAAGTGAAGCATCTTGTACTGGAGAAGAAGTGCACCTGCAGGCTGCAAAATGTGCTTCGATAATATGTTTGATTGCAGACTTGCGTGTATGTATGAAAACGGTATATAACTAAATATTCGTGGCCACAAATTGTTGTCTATCATCTTTTGTGCTGGTGCATTTTTTTCCCCTCTTCAGAAGACATTTCTGTTAAGAAAAAACGATAACTTTTTCGATTTGGTTAAACCTGAGTTCAACCAACCCAAGAACAATATGCAATCCGACAAATATAAGACGATCACAACACCCGACTCTTAACGTGGAAAACCTCTCAAAATGTAGAAAACAAAAAATCACGGGATTGATTTTTAAGTCCACCCAAACACTTCACTATCACGGTTTTGATACAAAACCAAGTTCCACTAGGTATATAATCTAGATATCACCACAAATAAGAGAACAACGCCTCTAATCCCATAATGACGGGATTCACATATGCATAGTGAAGATATAATAGCAATACCAACAATAACAAGGGAAGATGGAGTGAAATCACCAAAACTACCAGCTGCTGTTCGGAAATGGATTGACAGCTGTACGATACCCTAATCGACGATTCAACCATTGAATACGAAGAACAGGATGTCGTGAACACGCTCACCAGTAATCAGCTTGATCCGGCCACGGATGAACCTTGATCCAGCTGTTTTCCTCCAATTGCGTAGATCAATTTTTCCCTCAGTTTGCTCTCTGCTTGCTTGCTGCTTTGCTACTGTATTTGTTATGTGTCACAACTGCTTCGTTGCTGCTGATAAGGGATAAAACAAGCACATCTGGGGGATAAAAGCAATAAAGAATGAGCCAAGTATATTTGATAATTTGGCTTGGATAAAGTTGGTGGTCCAATAAGTCTCCCCCTTCAACCCAAAGAGGAGATCCAAAAAACAACGAATCAAGTGAAAACCATGTAGGCGAGGCGTTGACGAAACTCAAACTTCTCCTTTGGAAGAGTCTTAGTCAACATGTCTGCACCATTGTCGTTGTTGTGAACCTTCTCGAGTAATACCTCCTTTGCCTCCAAAGTGTCCCGTATCCAATGATACCTAATATCAATGTGTTTAGACCTTAAATGAAAAGTAGAGTTTTTCGCAAGGTGTATAGTACTCTGATTATCACAAAGTAAAGTATATCGATTCTGACTAAGACTAGGTTCCCGAGTGAAACCCTTCATCTAAAGCAACTCTTTGCACGCCTTTGTCGCTGCGATGAACTTTGCCTGTGTAGTTGACAAAACAACACATCTCTGTAGTCTACACTGCCAAACAACAGCTCTCCGTGTAAAACAGATTAAATATCCTGAAATAGACTTTGTGTCATCAACATCCCCTGCTATATGTGAATCTGTATAACCAAGTAGAAATGGATCTTCACTCCCAAATGAAAGTTTCAAGCTAAAAGTGCCGCGGAGATATCTCAGAATCCACTTCAGTGCATTCTAATGCTCTCTACTAGGATTAGAAGTATATCTGCTGATAACTCCCACTACATGAGCTATGTGTGGCCTGGTGCAAATCATTGCATACATCAAACTACCCACTGCAGAAGACCCACTGCAGAAATATAAGGAACTTTTTCCATCACTTTTCTCTCTTTCTCACTTAACGGGCATTGTTTCTTGCTAAGCTTAAAATGTGTAGTAAAAGGAGTGTTTATCACTTTAGCCTGATCCATCTTAAACCTCTGAAGTACCTTCTCAATGTACTTTTCCTGAGACAACCATAGCGTTCTGTCTTCTCTGTTTCTGCCAATTCTCATACCTAAAATCTGCTTAACTGACCCCAAATCTTTCATCGAGAAAAACTTGTTCAATTGCTGTTTCAACCTTTGGATTCTGGCCAACTATCAACATATCATCAATATAGAGCAGTAAAATGATGAAATCATCATCTGAGAACCTCTGCACGAACACACAGTGATTTGAAGCAGTCTTTTGATAGGCGTGCTCCTCATAAAAGACTTAAACTTTCTGTACCACTGTCTTGATGCTTGCTTCAATCTGTACAAGATCTTTTTCAGCATGCAAACAATGTTCTCCTTTCCTTTGACCTTGAAGACCTTTTTTTGCTCCATGTATATCTCGTCCTCCAAATTGCCATGAAGGAAAGGAGTCTTCACATCCATCTGCTCGACCTCGAGATCATGTTTGGCTGCTAAACTCAGAACAACTTTGATTGAAGACATTTTCACAACTGGTGAAAAGATCTCATCATAATCGATCCCTTATTTCTGACTGAAACCCTTGACGACCAACCTATCTTTGTATCGCAGTTGTGGAGTATTCTCATCTTCAATCGGTAAATCCAGTGATTCTTTAAAGCTTTCTTGCCTCTCAGTAAAGTCACCAACTCATAAGTATGATTTTCATCCACTTAGCTCTGTTTCATCAACAACGGCTTCTTGAAAACATTTAGGCTCACCTGAATCTGTCAATAACATATAGTCATCAGACGAGTATCTAGTGGACGATGTACGAACTCTGACGGACTGCCTCGTACCAATAGCTGGTGGAACTACCGGTGCTTGTTGCTGAACATCAACAACATCCTTTAGCTGAACATCAAATCCAAAATGCACCCTGTTGGTCATACTGTGCCTAATCTCCCTCTTGTTCCTCAAACTCAAGTTGAGCATCACTCCAAAACTGATCTGAAATCTCATCAAGATCTCATCCTGAATCTGTTTCTGCAAATCGATAGTCGGGATCACTTCAATTTCAGTACTGTCATCAGAATCGGGGGATACTGTCTTCTCTACCATCTGAAAGTCTGCTATAGTTTGATCCTCCATGAACACCACATCTCTACTTCTGATGATCTTTTTTTCAATTGGATCGTAAAACCTATAGCCGAACTCATCAGAACTATATTTAAGAAAGATACATTCACGAGTCTTAGCATCTAACTTGGACCTTTCATCCTTCAAAACATAAACAAAGAACTTGCACCCAAATACTCTCAGATGGTCATAGGAAACATCCTTATCATATCAAACCCTATTTGTTACATCATCATCTAAAACAACTATCGGATAAAGATTGAGAACATGAATCACAGTATTCAATGCCTCAATCCCTACAAGGTATTGAAAATTTAATGAAAACTCATAAATTAATGTATAATTGTTAAATCATAACCAACAAGTTAAAAATGTTGTGATCATGAGAAGATTTGCTATATAATTGAAATTTTTGAGATGTAAAATAGCTTCAAATATTAGAGCGATAATTCTATAATTTATGTCAAATGCATTTTTTAATGTCAAATTATAAAAATGATTACACTAATTTTAGTACCAAGGTTGGACTTGCTCTAATTAATTATAAAGCCCCAGAAAATTATGATTAAATAAATATAAAAATTATGATCAAAGAATAGTTCGAAAATTAATAAACGCAACGAAAATATGCATTTTCTCTTTGTAATAAATTAAAAATAAGAAACGAATCTCGTTTCAAAGTTTTGAGACGTGACGTAACGTTACGTTCATAGCGCTAAAACTTGTGACGAAGTTGGGATAATTTTTTATCACGGAAAAATTTGAAAAATTATATGTGAATTAATAACATGATTTTTCGAGCGTGGTGATAAAGTTTGAGCGAAGACTGTGAAAGGTGTAGAATTAATTAGTCCTACGATTAAACGGAACGGGGATATTTTTTTAAAACAACCTACCAAACCCACTTTCCCTCCTTTTCTCCCCACCACTTCTCCTACCATCTCCACTCCTCTTTCTCTGGTTCCACCACGCACCACACCAACTCCACCAAAAACTCCACTAGCTAATTCCACTTTCATCCAAATAATCCTTTTCTTAAGCTTTCCTCTCTTCCCTTGCCATAACTCTTTGCAAATCAACAACCGGGGCTGTGGAGCAGCTTGGCAAGAAGGGGAAAATCAATTTGGATAGTAAGGAAAACACGAGAGGAAGAAGGAAGGAAACGGCACAAGTACGTTCCGTTCAAAGGAGTGGAACCGAGTTAGTCATAACAAGTCAAACCCGGCTCAAAATCATTTAAACAAGAGGGTAAGTACTATAAATCTTATAACTTAGTTTCATACAGTCCATTTGTAGCTAATAACAAAAAAAAGGGTAAGGAAAACAAGCCACGGATGGTTGAAATGCGTTTATGAGCTAAAAGATGAGTTATGCTCGTGAGACTCGGAAACCTATGATTTTATGTGTTAAACAAGCCTAAAACTGAACAAACATGACAAGAACTAAGTAAATGTTATGTTTATGAAGCTTTAGATCATTTGGGATTGAATTGATTGGGTAAAACATGAAAAAATAGCAAACGAACCATATCAGTTTCTGGACAGCTTTAATATTCGACATTAGAATACGTTTTGACCCTATTTATAGCCTGATTCAGCAAATGAATCTTAAGACAAAGTTGTAGAGGACTTCCTAACGTTTCCAATGAATTAAGAATCACCTAATTTGGTTAAGAAACAAGGAAGTTATGCGTATTTGAAATCAGGGCAGAAAATCTGAAAAAATTGTTGAAGTTTCGGGGTATTTTTACCACCATTGAGAGAAAGTAATCTTTTTTTGTTAGAGATTTTATGAAAAATTATACACTCTATAATAAATTATGATATTAATATATGTTGAATCCTCATATGTTTAGTTTTTATAAAAGTTAATAAATCATGATTCAGAGATGAGAATCTTAAGTTATAAATCAAAACGTACGGATATATTAATTTGTAAAAACTGATTATAAAGATGAATTTGTTGTTTTATATAAAATTATATAGGAATTTTTAAAAGACAAGCCTTATATCAATGAAAAGGTATGGAAGTCTAGTTTCTAGTTTCTAGACAGTTAATTAGTGAAGTAAGTCAAACTGCCTGAACTAGCAGAAAATATAAACTTGAACTAATTAACTGCTATTATGGTAATATGTTATGATGAAAACTGGAAAGATCATGAAGTCTAGTTTCTGTAGAATTTTACGAAATAATTTTTAGAGTTGTATATAATAAGTTATAGATTTAAATACGACAAAAGGTCAAGATGAACAGAATCTAGGATACTCGTTCCAAAGGCCGAGAAGCTCACTTCAAAGGCAGGAACATTCATTCCAGACACCGAGACACCCGTTCCAGAGGTCGAGATATCCGACTTAGAGGTCGGGATGTCATCTCAGAACCTTTTGGACCGAGAATGATCATTTTGATTTTAAAACAACTCCAAATCCAAACACGCACACTTCGAGTAGTTATGACTAATCATCTTATACGCGTAGATAATCCTGTGAAGTTGTCAGGTTGTGGGGTATCTCGCTGCAGGAGACCCTTGGGCGTCGTTACAGGTTGATCTCCTATTTCGAGTGACCCCGGACTTTAAGCTTCTAGAAAAAGTTATGGATTTACATGTTTGTCCAAGGTCACAGTGTTAACAAGAGGGTATTTATGGTCTGTCATGAATGTTAATTGCAAGACTGATTTTGTTATGGTCTCAGGACAGATTGTTTTCTCTTCTTCTCTTTTTGTGTTTCCCCTGAAAAGGGGACCGGCACGTTACTGAGCTCGTATAGCTCACGGCGTTGCGTTTTTTTTGTTTCTCTATTTTTTTTCTTTCCAGGTGCAAGAAATGAAGATGGATATTCATTAAGTTATGATCATGTTTATAATAATTATGTTTGAGACAGTATTTTAAGATTCCGTCACGTATCTGTATAATATTTAAGTAAACTTGTGGACTTAGTATGATGTTGTTTTAAGTGTAATTTTATTTAGTACTTATTCGAAACCCAATTAAGTTGATTTGCCTGACTAGGATTTGTAGGACCCTAACGGCAGTAATGCTACGTGGATTTTTTAAAAAAAGATCGAAAAACTCGGGGCGTTACACTAATGGAGTTAGCAGTAAAAGAGATAGAAGGGGTTTAAGTGTATATTTTTATTATTCAGAATATCGATGTGCAAAGTGTGAAAGTTCGGAGTGTTTAAATGTTATTTTTTCTATTATACTGCATATTAAGTGACGTGCTTTCGCCTCTTCTTAGTCTCTATCCCATGAATAAAAGAGTAATATGACCCTTATGTTGGAAAAAATTGGTATAAGATGTAGCTAAAATTTTTCAGCATTTTTCCCTCACCGTTTAATTAAAATGAGATAATTAAATAGATCGAAATAAATAGAGTAGATATGAAGATTTTTACGTATAAAATCTCCTAAAAATAAAAAATCATGGGATCGTTACGATATCAAAATATTACTAAAAAAGGATTACAAATTTCGTGTCTAAACTGAACTTGAAGATTAAAATCATCAGGATAACTCTCATTATTTTTTCTTCTCTGTAAAAATTAAACATATATCTGTAGAGAATAACACTCAATATTTAAAACTGAATATTTCTCTGGTCCAATGGCTTTCCTGTGGATTTCGGTGATGCCGTTGAGCTTCTCCCTAAGTAGTCTGTGTATGGGAATGGATTTGTAACGTGAACAAATAAGCTCATACGTTTTGTCCGTTCAAAAACTGCAACCTGCGTGCAAAGTGCAGCTCATCATTTCGGGCTGAATTGTGAGCTCCGATTATTGTTTTTCCAACACAATCATGCTAGCACATCAAATATTGTGGTCCCTTGTGCTTTTTCCTCCGCCAAGAAATGAAAACGTTACCATTCATACCATTTTTTCTTTTTCTATTTTTCCTTTTTTTTGAAAGAAAGTGACATTTTTTTAAAAAGAACTTAATTCTACGTGTTGCTACACAGGATCTAAAACTCTGGCCCAAAAAAAAAAAAAAACAGCAGGCACTGGCTGAGAAGAACATATGCATAAATTACAAACCTAAACTTTATTGCAAATACAAGTCTGCTAAACTCTTGAAAGAAGAAGAGAAAGCAATAACAAAACCAGATATGTTGCCTAGTTGATCTGGGTATAAACATGAGGAGGCAAACGAGGAGAGATGCACACTTCGAGTGGAGTGGCTTTAAGATTGCTCATTCCAGAGCTCTCCGTCATGTCAATCGGTTCGTCCGATGGCAAGCTGATATTAAAACTATGGAGTAAACTACCCAATGTAAGCGCCATCATCTGAAGTGAAAAGTTGATTCCAATGCATATTCTCTTACCGCTGCCGAATGGAAGCAGCTCAAAGTTTTGTCCCCTAACATCGACATTCTGGTGACTTGTTAGAAACCGCTCCGGCTGAAACTCAGACGGATTAGGCCAGACCTTAGGATCACTTTGTAGCTTCCAGAGGTTGATCATAAGCCTCGTGCGAGCTGGTACATGGTATCCTGCTACGATGCAGTCAGTCACCGACTCTCGTGGTGCTAAGATTGGCCCTGCTGGGTATAAGCGCATTGTTTCTTTAATTATAGCTTGGAGGTAGACGAGATGCTTTGTGTCTGAGCCATTCACTTGCCTGTCTCTCCCAACGTGCTCGTCTAATTCATCCTGCGCCTTCTTAAGAACTTGGGGGTTATTCAGTAGCAACGAGAGAGCCCATGTCAGCGTCACCGTTGTCGTGTCTGAACCTCCTAATAATAAAACCTGCAGGGTTAAAGGCAAATTTTGGGCATTAGTAATGCTTAGAAGAGCGATCAACTATCACTCTTGTTATGACATGAGGATCTCTTGCTCATGTCCTCTTGGATTGGAATTTGACACCAAATTAAGGTTATTGTCAAGGATGTTTTGGTCATCCGATATTGAAAAGAGCCTTCAGAAATACAAGATTATGTTCTCTGCGTCCTCCCCTCATGGACCTTTTTAAAAAGGGGAGCATTTGGCTCTAGGGAAGTTGGGTTGAGTTGATTGTTTTAGATTGAGTATAGGCAAACATAATATTGGTAGTCTTTCATAGTTTATCAAATCAAATTGTTATACGTACCAAGCATGTAGATTTGATGATGATATCTGCATTCTCTCGAGGCAGATAAGGGTTCGAGCCATCTATAATGGAAAGCAATGCATACATGAGGTCTTGGTGGCCATTCTGATCTGTTCCTTGTGGCTTTCTTTTATGCTCATCCAGTAATCCCTGAAGAATGGAATCCATCCTTTTAGCAGCTTCCTTCATCGCCTTCTTATATCCTCCGATGTCGAACCACTTAAGAGCTGGAATGGAATCCGAGACTACGAATACGAGTGCCAATTTGAAGAACTCCCTAAATACCTCGCGACAAGATCCTGCTTCTTTACTCCCTACAAGACTCAAGCCATCCAGTTCCGTTAACCTTTTCCCGGCCACCATCCGAAGAGCCATGTTCATGTTTATGTCTCCGAACCAATTCTTCATCTCAATCACAACCTTATCTGAATCATCTTTACGCTTCGTCATCCACTGATCATAAATCGCTTTTATGGCCGTCCTCACCTCGAATAGTCTAACAGGCTCCAACATCTTGATCCGCTGGATACTGAGGAGCTCTTGGATGACTATCGTCCTGAGCTCACGCCAATAGGGTCCAAAAGGGCTGAACCCGAATATGGCATTGTTGTATCCCATGATCTCTATGTTGGTCGATTTGGGGCGATCAACGAAGACCTTGTCGTTTGTCTGTAGGCACTCTTTGGCTAACTCCCAGCTACTCACGACCAAGGCTCGATGGACACCGATCCTGACGGTGAAGATCGGTCCATATAGGTCCGCCATGCGACCGAAGGTTCTGTGGAGTAGCAGGGAGCCTGATAGGAGATGGAGGTGGCCTATGAAAGGGAGTGCACCCTTGGCTTCTGGTAGCAAGCGCTTATCTTTTGGTATGCTTGTGCGTTGAATTTTCAGGATCGAAACGATGAAAAGAAGAAACACGAAGATCATCGCCATGGACAGTGCAAGCTCCATAGCTCAAAAACGGAAAGCAAAATGCTTAGTTGAAATGGTGCAATTTGATGTGGCTTAATCTGCTTCTGTTATACAAATATGGAAGTGTGATTCCATTTGTGTTAACGGGTGAGGAAGTAAACAAAATAGAATAGAAACCAATAAAGATATAAAAGACATGATTTTTATATGGAAAATCCTTTTATGTGAGGAGTAAAAATCACGAGGTCGAAGTTCATTTCAAAACTCCACTATCAATGAAATAATGGATACACAAGATTCTCTCTAGATAGCACTAGAGATAAACTAATCAAGTAATCAACCATATCGACACAACAAAACAAACAACCAATTTCGTCGGAAAAATTATAGCCCCCTTCGGACTAAGATAACTCAGCCTATACAGTTCCAAACAACGCACCGTCAGTTTCTAATCGAAAATTGATGAGTTAAGAGTGCGCTCACCAAATTTCACGACAATCCATGTTTCGACCTCTATCCGGCCTCTGAAAATGGACAGCTGCAACCTGAAAACTGGTTCCCAAAAACTGTCGTTCAACCTGTTCTTGATCTGATCGATTTCTGCTATTGCTGGTTTATTTACTACTGTAATTCACTGGTTTTGATGATCTCTCTTACTCTCTTGAACCTCTCATCCAAGGCAGTTGCAAAATCTCTCTGTCGGTCAAAAATAAAAAACTCTTCACCCTAAATCGAATATAACAAAATAACAAACCCAATAAAATCGAATTCTTTCATATAATTAAATATGGGTTTCTCTATGTAAAGAATGACCCGGTCCAACAGTCTGATTGGTGGAATGAAATTCCACCTGCTCAGAAAACAAATAAGCTATGGACAGGGAGTTGGTGCACTTGAACATGCTGAGAAAGTGGGCACTCTATTTGTACTCTTTTTAAGTATTTTTTTAATGAAGAATGCCTGTGTTCACCAATTAGGAACTTTCAAAATTTGTGTATTATTATTTGCAGTTGGTCGTTGGTGCACAGCAGCAGCGTGTGCGCTGTTGTGTACAATAATTTGCTTTTGGTATACAGTAGTTTGATAGTCGTGTTTTCGACGAAATATTGTATACATAGACAAAAGGTACATCACTATCAAACTTTTATATCAGGAGACAAATATTGTAAACTGTAGTCATTCTTGGCCGGTGCTGCACCACAGATGACTTTCGCTATGATCTAAGTTTGTAACCAGGAATCGTGGATTTTCATATCCTTTTTTGTCCCATTTGTAGGCTTTTTATATGGTCCCGTACCTATGACGTTATCTTATCCTACTATTTCTATTGTTTCAGGCATCCATCATACAATCGTGTGGCCTTCTTCATCTCTTCATTCAGATATTATTTTATGATAGTGGGTTTACTTTTTCTCCGTGTGTCCCACTTGTTTTTCCTCCATCAAAGAAAGAAGCATCAGGCACAAACTGAAAATTTTGAGAAACAAACGAAGAAAGTGGAATGTACTCAAAGCAGACAAAGTTTTCCAGGAGAATTCGGTAGAAAACAGTGAAGCGAATTTAAGACGGCGAAGAAAAAAATAGTGACATCCTCTAATCACTATAAATAGGTATCAAAGGGCAGGAAATTAATACAACACATCAAATACAAAAACAGCACCAGAAGAGTTAGAAAAATACCCCGTTTGGGGTATTGAGGGGTATCCTCTACGGGTATAATTTTATTCCGTTAGAGAAGAAAAATTAGTGAGAGTTATCCTGGTGATTGTAATCCTCTAGCACAGTCTAGGGACGATATTTGTAATCTCTTTTTAGTAGATATTTTGGTATCGTTATGGTCCCGTGGTTTTTACCCTTTTTAATTTTTAAAGGGGTTTTTCACGTAAAATTTTGGTGTCGGTTCCATTTATTTTTTGGACTATTTATTTATCCCGTTTTTATAACGCAACGAGGGAAAAATGCTGGGCAATTTCCGCTGTACCATATACCGACTTTTCCCAACATTTTATTATTGTTGCCCCTCATTTGGAACATTCAGACATGGTTGACCTGTTGGTATCATTTTGCTCAGCATTCATTGGTATGATTACACGATGACTTTTCATCTGGTAGCTGCATCATATGTGGGAGTTAGGATGAGTCGTCGTGATGTTTTTTTTTCCCCGCTCTTTCTTTCTTTCTGAGGATTGCCTGATGAACGATATACCAAGTGTAGTTAGAAATCTTTGAGGATTTAAGATTTTAGTATTATGAGATGTATGAAGTGTGTTTTCTGAAGGAGTATCTGCTCTTGAGAAATGGAAAATCTTTGTAGTTGAGGTTTATGCAAGTATCTTGTTTCGATGTTATATAAAGCTTGATGGGTTGATGTGTTTATAATTATGAGACAGTGGCACACTGCTTTTAAAGAATGCCAAGGAAATGGGTAACTAAGTTTGCAGATCATACACTTAATGAATTGAAGTATTTGTTTAGTTAGATCCTCTGCTAAGTTCAGAAAATTGCGTAATTTTTTTTTTTAAAGAATGCCAAGGAAATGGATAGCCAAGTTTGCAGATTAAACACTCAGCTGAATCAAAGTAGTTTTGTTTAGTTAGATCCTCTGCTAAGTTACTGGATCAGGAAATTGTGTAATTGTTGTGGATACATTCTAGAAAATCCGTGTCATCTATTTAGCTCAAGTATTCGGCAATGTGCGCGCTTCTTCCTTTGTTGTTGGACTTTTTCTCCGTCATCAATTGAACGATGCTGGTTTGGCCTTCTTTTATAAGCAACAGTGATTGAACAATGCTGGTTTATCCTTCATTTATAAGAAACAGTGGCTGCTTATTTTTTAGGTAAAACCAGCTCCTCTCATAGTTAGCGTTGGAGTATAGATGGGAACCAAAAGGGCAAGAACTAAAGGCGCTAGTCAATGAAGCACGAAGAAAATGATAGTGAGAGAAAAGAAGAGGTAGACGATGAGGTTTCTCACTGTTGCGTGCGGCATTGTGATAAGTTATGAGAGTGAGATGTGAAGCACAAAATTCTAAGTTGGTTTTTTTAATAAAGAGATAAAGAAGTTGTAGAGCGACTGTCGCTGTTGATAGGAGTTGTCAAAGTTAGGCTGCAAATTGCAATTTAAGACAGAGATGTTGCAAATTGCATGATCCTATCATATTGGATCAGATTGTGTTATCCATATCTAAGGATGCAAAGCCATGGAAGGACCAGTCTGTTCAAGGGTTGAGATTGAGAAATGTCTTTTGCCCCTTTTTTTCCTTTTTTTTTCCTTTTCCTCTTTTTTTTTCCTTTTCCTCTTTTTTTTTTCCTTTTTTCTTTGTTTTAGTATTTTCCTTCATTGAAGACATTTGTATTACTTTCATGTGCACGCTCATCTAACATGTATAGTTCTCATCGATTGCAGCGTGATAACCACTGATGGGTATAACATTGATCTACCGTTGTCCCATTTTGGAGGTAAATGTGTGAACTTGAATTCCTTAGATTCTTAAGTTGTGTTTGATATCAGTTCAGTATTTTACTGCCAGAATAAGCTGGTTCTTTAACATTTCCATGCTTGTGTGAAATACGTAATGTGGTTTGGAAATTGCAATGTATCGGTTTGGGGAGGTGAAGTAGAATTGTTGTTTCGTACTTAGTAACCATAAGAGGTCTTATGATAAATCTGCAGTGGCAGTGCTTGATCTCAGCTTAGTGATTGACAGCATGGCATGAGATGAATCTTATGTTGTTGGAGTCTCTCTGCATTACCTAGCAGTTGCCGAAAGCTCCTATTGCGTTCCTTAATAATTGTATGTCAAAGGTTACAATCTCGAATAAGGGGGTAACTGGTGTACTGCTAATATGAAGACAGAGTAAGATTCTCGAATGCTGCGAAGGAGTAGGATATAAGCCAAAACTTAAAGGGATGCTTCCGTGCATGCCAATTTTTTGCCCAGTATGGCATCTGTTGTCAAATTTCTTAGGCTGTCAATAGGATTGTACGAGGAAAGTAATCCGACGTGCTTAGTAGTTACTAGTAAGGAGATCATGCATTGATTATGGAAAGGGCAATTGGTGTACTGGAAAATGCTGGCACCGTGGCACATTGTCTTCATACAAGCCGTGCCGCTGAAGAACTAGCCTACAGTAGGGAGGTCTTGCTCCTTATCACCTTCACATCTAGGCCTATTCAAAATGATGAAAATGCGACCCTACATGGTTTTTTACGTGTTTTAACACTTGAGCCTCAGTGCTACACAAGTTTTATGTTATGTGAAAGCAGCACAATCTAACTGTGAACTCTGCCTTCCAAGGGAGAACTCCAGGTTGACAAAACCGTGTCTGATATCCGAGTTAGAAGATGAAGATTCCGATGTCCTTCCAAGGTCCTTGTCACCTGTGCCGCTAGAGGTTGCTGATTCTACTTGCTGTATAACAGGGTTGGAATCCATTTCCATGGTTTTGAGGACATGATCTTGAGAGGCGGCTGCTGCTGCTGCTTGCTGGTAAAGTACTCCTTGCACTATGTTTTCATGACTCTGTTGCAGCAACAGCACGGGTAAGATCAGTTTTTTTACTTTTGCGCGTTCAGCGCCACCTTATTGCACTTCCTCTCTGATGGTAAAGATTATTGATGAAATATTTGTCGGAATGTAGTAAGACTAATTAGGTCCAAATGCACCCATGTGTTCGGTCAAACTGTTGTGATAATTTTGGGATGGAGGATGTAGCTGATGCACCATATCTGATGAATGAAATATTGTGGCTTGAGTGTGACTAGTGCATAAGAATATTATGCAGTTATGCACGGTACCTCTTTGTGTGTATTATTCCCTGCTGTGCACTGTTCAGAATAATATTGCTGTTGCATCCATCCCCCTCCAAATAAGTCGGTTTTGTTCAACGAAGAAGACAACCGTGGATATGGCGATGGGTCCCTGCATCATGCCAGCTTCACAAAATTACACAAAACATACACTAGCTAGCTAAACTGCTAGTATGAAATTTAATAATCCTTTTAAGTACAAATAATTCCATAATAATGGCATATCTCCTGTGTGTTCATATATACCATGAGTTGATATGCTAACAACGATAACACTTAAACAACCCACATAAGATGTGGCAGATTAAGACGTAATCTTGCACCTGTTGCAATACAATGGGGAGATTATTTCTCAAATTGTGTCGAACCTCTGATCACTTGGGTGAGGGGAAGTGAGGTTACGATTGAGCTAACCTTTTCGGTTGATATGCTAGCGAGCACAATAAAACTCTAGCTAATAAAAAGTTTTCGAGAGAGAACTGCTCGCATCTAATAGCTCGCGAGCTGTGAATACCGTTCAAATCTACAAGATTGAACAATCAATTGATAGATTCCTAGTAGAACATTGAAAATCTAGGTCGCCTAACCATTATTATGTAATTGAAAGTGCACAATCAAATTATTGTGTATGGGATAATTAATTAAAGACTTTGGATTCTGTTTGATTGCCTTACATTAGGTTTGTTGTTTCCCAGCCGTGCTTTGAATAAGACCAACACACTTCAAAAAAACACAAACAAAACGAAGGCAACAAGTTGAACCAAACAGTGAACAATAAATCCATACACTATTATCAAACATGTAGCACTGAGGCATAATTCACATGTGTCGCCGAAGTTGATACATATATGCAAGTCATTGAAGAAGAAGGGCCCCTGCTTTCTAATGCTCTAGTTATAACAAGTCTTGAGTTTCGGTCCGGGTTGACGAGGTCTCAGATTATAGTCACGGGATACTCTAACACCACTTGCGTGCCAAGAATCTAGTACAACACAACTTAATCAGTGTAACACGGAGTTTTCTTTAAATTTATGTTAGAATCAGTGTTCCACATATGAGTATGGCATATCGCAAAGCATATTTGATAACTCTAGTCTCGATAGGTATGAATCGATGATTCATAGCGGCATATCCACACTCATGGACCGTGGTAGACTAGCGGTTGGTTGCGGCTAGTTCTTTTTCGGGTTGAACATTTTTGTCCATTTTGATATTTACATGGTTAGGCTGAATTATGTCATTAGCTATGGATAGTATTATGAAAGATTTGAGCTAACTACTTCCTCTCACAGTACGTACTTGCCTTTTTTGAATGAACAATTATTCAAGCAGAAAAAGCCTAGAGATGCTACTAGTCAATTATGCATAAACAATCACTACTCCACCGAAAAATGAGAAAGAATAGAAACAAAACATGCCGACCCTTTAATTGGGCAAGATCAATGTAGCCTTTTGCATTAATAGCTTACTGTGGATGAGTTCTTAATACCCTTTAAGTTTATTGTCAAACATCTAAGACATCTCATTTGGGGAAGACGTTGTGTCTAAACCAGACCTTTTTCAATGTCAATGATTCCCGTAATTTGATTAAAGGGTCGTTTTTTTTTGAGAATCGAACCTGAGGCTGAGGAACCCTTGGAGAAGCGACGATATGCTGGACTTTGGCCAAAATCTTTCTTTTTTAAAAAAAAATCCAATCATGAGTTATATGTGGTGCTATATCTATATTTTAACATCAAATTATAAAAATATGATTCAACTATAAGCTAAAATTGATGTCAAAATAGAATTGAGCTAAAGTTGGTTCCAAATTTGACATCATATATAAGTATATCTATAATTATCACGTCAGTATTTTGCTTATTTTTTCAATTATTTATGTTTAAGTTGAATTAATTCATCAATAAATGTACAACTGAGTTTGAATTGATCTCAGTTTATTGTAAAATACAATCAAATATTAGAGCAACAATTGTATAATTGATGTCAAATCATTTTTTGGTGTTAAATTATAACAATAGTTATACCTATTTTAACTTTATGATTGGACTTGTTCTAACACATTTATCCTTTAGTAGGATGATAATTCCATTGTCGAGTTTATGTCGATTGTTGTCTCTTGACAATCAACAGGCTGATGCCACAGCTTGACTACTGTTAGAATGATGCGAGTTCAACTACATTAATTCGTTCATCCTGTTGTGATAAATTGGTTAATCTCTTCCTAGTTACTCTTGACAGATGTGCTTTAAACCATTAGTCTAAGAATACATATAGTAACAGATACAGTCATGAGTAGTGAATGTACTACTTACAAGTTTGGTTTCTCTTGTGCATGTTTAGAGCCAATATTTGTCCCATGTCCTCTCTTTAGTACTTGTACAATGCTTTTTTGGCTTGGAACCAGCACATCAAAACCTGCAACACCAAAAATACTTTGTTGTTAGGCAAAATGCAATTCACATGGTACACTAAAGCCTCTTCTTATATAAACCCAATTGTTGAAGGTATGAGAAGTTTTTGTCCCATTGATGGGTATTTGAAATCATGTCACAGAGGGAATATATGATAGAGAAATGTAATGCAGAGTTGTTGGAAAAGGCAAAAACTGATGGTGACCCAAAATGTATAACTCCAAAGGGTACCTGCAGTTGCTGGGGATGCCTTGTCTGTACTCATCACTGTTCTGTACATCTGCATCGAACCCACAAAAATGAGGAAGAAAAGTTTACTTATACTGGTAAACTAACGGGTGTGATATATTCTTGGTCACAGGTTCACTTCATTATGGAATCAGTCGCTCGATGTACAAGATAATTGTGATGTGCAACTTCATATCCCGAACGGTGTTTGAAACGGAGGTTTTTGTTACTGGATAAGTAAGAAAGTAAGTACTTCTTTCTTCTCCATATGCTGAAATGTGATGAAAAGATGAAATTTGAGTATCCAAGCTCTCACCTGCAAGTGGCTCTTGACATGAGCTAGGGTAAGATCCATGACATTCATCAATTCCAACACAGATTTTGGTGTTGCCCCTGTTGTACATTTTTTCACACAATCAATCAACGTCCAAAATGTTCACTCTTATTTGACAAAAAGGATCATACCATGAAAAGTTAATCCAAAAGGAACTTACTTTCATGGCCTCCAAGGAGCTGAACAGCATGAACAAAATGAGCATGGAGAGTTGAAGTCCATCTCATCCTAGGTGCCCTATTGCTCATGCTCCTCCTCGCCGAACTCCTCTTGAAATCGCGATGGCTAACGCCACAGAACGAATACTGGTGCTGATTCTGGTGATGGCTATTGCTTCTTGAAACTGCAGGTAATTTTGAGGCAAACTTGCTATTTTTATGATCAAAGCCTAAGCTCAATGTTGTCTCACAATCAGCACCTTCATCACCACCTCTTGCAAGAGTAACACTATTAGCAAGTACCCTTTCTTGAACTTGTTCATGGATGATGGGATTCTCATGGCTCGGGTCATTCCCAGTAGTACTACTCCCACCGGAATCCGTCGTCGCCGCCACGCTCCTGTCATGGCCATAAAACAACTTCCTCTGATCAAACCCATCACCACTCATAATGGATGAACTACAAGGTGGGCTGATATGAAGGGAGAGATCAGGGAGTATATTTTCTACATTTGAAGAAGAAGGGTTCATCAATGGGTGATTTGAATTAGTAAGAAACATGATGATCAACGGTCAAGATTTCAAAGAGAGAGGTGGCTCTGTGCAAAATGTTGGGAATTGATTGAGGGGAATGAATGGAAAGCAGGCAGGCAGGCAAGCTGCAGGGGCAAAGGGGAAAAGGAGAGTGAGTGGGTAAAGTGGTGATTAGATCATGAGTGCCTTATGATTTGCATGACTTGGAGTAGCCTTTTTTTGTTTGTTTTAGACAGAAAGGTGTGGGATTTTTTCAACTATTGCAAACAGGACCTCTCAAGGTGAGATCAAATAAGATATCCAACCTTTGTTCCAAAAGATCATTCTAAGAACATTTGTTTACAAGACATCTTGGAGATGGCAAGACGGCGAGATGGCCATCACACGTAGCATTTTCTAGTCTATTTGTTTTGGTTTCACGTTATTATCATTAATTTTGTTAATTTTTATCTATATCCACGATTGAAGTCGTCACCAATTTGTTTTCCATTTTACATATTATCAATACTATAATGTTGTTGTTTTTTTTTTTTTTTTTTTCAAGCTCATTTGTTGAACTATGACAACAATCAGTCATCCAAGTGCTTCAGTCACAGTAGGATTTAAAAAAAACGGGATGAGGATGTGATTCATGTGAACGGTGAAAAGTGACTCTTGAAGAAAGGGAAGGGCAATTTCGGTAACTCCAGAGGAGATGTGATCAGGTCAATTTTTCAGAGGAGGGCAGCTGCTACTTTTTGTCTGCAAACCTGCACTGGAGAGCTAACAGAGTAGAGAGCAGAGACATTGGAATTTTCTTCATACCTTGCTACAAATAGTCTTCTTTCCTTTGAAAAAGTGGAAAACATGAAAATGAAGGGAATTGGAAATGGAGAGGATATAATAAATGGTGTAACAGTGCAATGGCTTGAACTAGGAAAAGGAGATGCTGTCAAATGGAATTTTGGGATGACAGAATTCAAGCCAAATTCATCCATTTGAAAACGATCACTACATTGAAAAACATTAACAAGAGTACATCGAAATCGTTCGAATATTATCAGTGTAACAAACCATGTGATTTCTCGACATGATACGAGGACATATTTATGACCATAGACATTATTGTGTGTATTTCGTATGGAGAAGAATTATCTATTGTCAAAACCCCTTGTTCTATTGTGCTCTAACAAAGTTATATGATTTATTTTAATTTTTTTGGATAAGGGGAGTCTATCTGATCACAGCAGGTGATCCGAGTTCATTTCATACCCCCATCGATGTACATTAGTAAATTTCTGTTACCTCAAACCTAAGTGAGTCATTTGGGAATATACTCGTGTTTTGTATCACGAATTAATAAGCAATTAGACTTTGACTATCTAGATGATTGCTAATTCATCGGACCAATTCTTTAGCGCTTAATAATTGTCTATTAGGAGGATTATTTTATCTTTTTTTTTCCCTCTCCTTTCATTGGATATATAGGGTGGTGAGTCCCGTTTCAATCCAGTTGCTCCTTTTGATCCTGTCTTTATCTGTTTTCCTTTGATGTGAATATTCCTGTTCTTATTTAACCAACAAGGTTTGTGTGACAAAGAGTTGCATCACACACACTCTCAGGTTGGTACAAAAGAGTTAGTTTAAGAATTACTCCCACCTTGTTTTAATATGTTCTCGTAGACTAGTAGTCACTCCGGTCTCCGGAGTAATAAATACTCCCTCAATTTCATAAAAAATATTCATTTTATCACAAAATAAATATAATATTTATTTTTTTGAATGTTTCATAATAATTATAACATATCTTATTTGAAAAGTTTTTATTTAAAAAAATATAAAATCAATTAAACTCAAGTACAGTATATTATCCACTATCTCCTCTTTCAACTATTACAGTAAACCTTCCTATCATAAAAAAAAATTCATCAAATTTCACAAAAATTCAACACGTATAAAATCCTATGTCGGTCAATTTGTTGTATTTATTATGGGACAGAGAAAGTCCAACATTGCATCATCATTATACTATTCAACACATATTTTGAGGAGGTTCGTTATTCGTCTTGACGACGTAAGAAAATTACATCACTGATTCAGGATTAAAATATATTATTTAAATTATCATTACTGTTTCAGGATAATTTTACGTAAAATCATATTTGATCGTCCCGTAGACAATTGATAGTTTGAATAATTTTATCATTGATCTAAATCAATATTGTGTTTTTATGGGAAAGAAGAAGTATAAAATTGATAAATTTGGTCTCCTACAGACCTTGTCCGTGACCTAAATAGTTCAATTGTAATTGTTTTTATGTTGTCTCGGTCAGTCACAGTGTTAATTGTACAAGTAATACTCAATCAAACAGAGGTTAATAATTGTGATTAGCATGTTGCAATTAGTGCTAATTGTCAAAGAAGTGGTCAGCGCATGATGCGCTCGAAGATTCTTTCCCAGAATTCGACGAAAATCGATTCATCGATCTGTCTGTTTGTAGCAAGAATAAGACGACCATTTAATTACGACTTCTACCCAACACCCGACCGCCCACCTGCTTAATTAATTAAGTACTCCTGTAATTAAATTCTAATCCTCCCTCTTTTCTTTCCCTTCTTGAAAACATAGAAGCAATTAAAGATGACTTGATACAGTGGTGTTCGATTCAAACTTTTTTTTGAAAATTTTGGGTTCGAATCCCACTGATCTTAAAATACAGGTTGGTTACGTCCGTTAACTTCGATCAAAGCTTTATCCAATGCTGGTGGGGACGTCTTGTCAGTGTCTGGAAGATTAGTTAAGATGCGCGCGAATTTTTCCGGACACCCTTATCACAAAAATAAAAATAAAAAATGATTTTCTTAGACACGATTGTTGTCCAGAATATTATTCCATAATACTCTCTCTGTGTTTTGTGTATATAGCGATTCGATCCCAACTGGTTTTGTGCGTGTTGAATCATTGGTAATTTTTCTAAATAATCTTTAGTTTTTGTATTATTACTAGGATGTATAGTAACAATCGAAGGATGAGTGTCATGTTTTAGTATTTCCATAAACCTAACCTTAAAAGGATAACATTGTCCCTGTAACTAGAAAATGAGTCATGAACAACGGTCGACAACACTCGTACATAATGTAAGTACTTTATGTTGTCAATTCTCTTAATTGATCAATGAGCTATATGGATTGAAAATAATGGCGATGATTCATATATGTCCATATGTGTCCTGCAACGGGAGTATAAACTATCGAATGGTGCCAAATGAGGAGAATAGCATGGGCCAAATAGAATATATATTTTGTAGTTGAACGTAGCATGTTGAGTGCAACAGGTTTGGTGTTGTGTAGCACAAATATTCCATTTGGCATATCCATTATGTTTGTCTCATTTGTTGGCCCTTTTCTCTCTCCCCATATCTTTTAAACCTATAGGAAGCCTTTTTCTTTCTCTCTTTTTAAATGTTTCATTTCCCATTTGTTCTAATAACTCTTTATGGATATAAAAATTATACGAGAATGTACTATTCCTTTCGTCCTATAATATAAAAATAGTGTAAATCAATGCATCGATTTATGTGTTGAATTATTGTAGATTTTATTAACAAATCAACATTCTCCTTTCACGTTGGGATTTATTATAACCGTCGTGAGGGTAGGTAACGAAGTGTACCATAACAAATAATTATATTGATACTATTTTTTAGATTAAAAGATTATAAAATTAATATATTTTATATATTTTATAACAATATAAATAGACAACTGTTATCTATATTTCGAAACGGATCGAATTTCCTACATAGCGGGCCTTCTCCATTTAAAGTATATCTTGTTCAAGCAACCCACCCAAGGCCCAAATCAGTAATGGGCTTCACAAAGAAAGCAGATCTCAGCCCATCACCTGCACAACATCAAGCTCACGTGACAGATGACTCGGACACTTTTCTCAAAGCAGGCACCACCGCCGACCGCGTCTGTCCTTCCGCCGCCGCCGCGCCGGAGAAACCACCGAGGAAGCTATCGATTTCGCCGGAGATCGGAGATCGGAGATCGTATCTTTGAAAGAAAGATGACGATGTTTCATTTCTTGAACTGCGCTATATTGACTTTCGGTCCACACGCCGTGTACTACTCCGCCACTCCACTGTCAGTTATCCGCTCTCTACTCTCGTTTCTTTCGTTTTGGATAGTTAATTGATGATCAGCGTTCGGAATTATCGATTGGATTGTTGATTTTGCAATGCTGGAAATTTGATTTGAGGTTGTTAGGGTTTTGTGATTTTGGATGGATCATGTATGGATTTGTTCCTCTTTATTATTGCGTGATCCTTTTCATACGAAGAGTAGTGATTTGTTGTATATGTTGTCGATTCGAGCAATGATAGTTGCTCTGTGGTTTTTCGCTTCCCTATGAAATCTACTGCCTCATATCTAGGTCGTGTCTTACGTGTGTCGATGATCATTTGCTTTGCGTGATTAAATTCGGTAGCTTGCTCCATGATCATCAGTATTTAGCACCCTTTTGGATAAGTTGATTGTATTATTAGTTTTAGATTTTTCGAAGCATTTGATATTGGAGTCTAATCTTATCACATTTGATGCTCATCATTTCTATTGAGCACTCTTGACATCTCCCTCAAGTTCACTGTAGCTTATGGCATGCTCCCTGCCGATTCAGATATCATTGAAGCATTTTCATTGAATGTGTGTGCATCTTATAGTGACGTAGTTCATGTATTGACATTCTCTATGGATAGCTCCGTGGAGGGGGAATGAAGTAAGTTATTGGGGCTAATTTCAATATAGCTTCTTTTAAGGAGATGAAATATATCCTCTTCCTTCATTCTTGCAGATCTGAGTATGATACAACTGGGACGTCGATCAAAGCTGCTGTTGTTTATCTTGTTACAGCTCTCGTAAAGGTTGGTGAAGTTTTTTAGCTATTAGCACATTGTCCCTGTGAGATGAATATTCACTCTTCTTGGTAATTAGTTTTCGCTCTTATTGGTATTCAATGCTTGTTTACTTGCAGCTGGTTTGTCTCGCGACATTTCTGAATGTATCTGAGACCGATACCTTTGATCCCTATCAGGTAGTTATTCAAATATTTATTTTAGCTTGCATGAGCTAAGAGTCCTAACCTTCACTTGTGTTAGCATTTGAATTGCTTTGTTTTTGAGTTTCTTCTTGGCTGTGTGTAATTTTATTTTCAGGAAGCCTTGAAAGCTCTAATTGGTTTTATCGATGTTGCTGGGCTTTACTTCGCCTTGACCCAGTTGACACACAGAAATATCTCGCAGAACCATAAGTTCCAAGCGGTCGGGTTAGGTGAGTGATCTCGGAATCTGCCTTTCCCCTTCGGTTACTGGTTATTTTTAACTCTCAGTGGAGGTTCGTGGTTTTCTGATATTGCTTGTTACAATGTCATTGCTCTATCTATGCAAACTATGATCAAGTTCGTCTTCCCTTGATACTTGAAGATGTAAATATGCTTGATGTTAAATGATATGTCACCTAAATATTGTGCTTTGTTACTTGGGATTCTTGTCATTTAAGTTCCATAGCGGTTATCCTCCCTGAAAATGTGTTATGACAAGAAAAGACAAAAGGATTCCTTGCATTCTCCTGCTCTTACCCCTTTGGCTAGTTTGTTTGTTTGATGTAACTAAAAAATGTTGGTCACTAGGCATTTGCTCCCTGATTGTCTTGGTTTTTGGATCTTTTTTTTCCTTCTGGTTTGATATACACTTCCCTGTGATTAAAAGTTTAGAACTTCCACCCAGATCAATGAATGCCTCAGGACAATGAATTGCTGCATAGGTAATTGCTAACTTGTTGGTGACACACTCAATTCATGTACATATTTGACATGTTACCCAAAAGGGGAAGGCATATGGTGTCAATCTTAAGGCTGTCTGTCAACCTTTCTTTGTTATTTACTTGCCCAAGGCAAAGATTGTTCGCTCGGAGACACATTCTCATGGGACACTCGATGTCATTCAAGTGATATCTATCTGCCTTGTTGTTTTCTATTTGTTAACTGATATTATTTAAAGTATGGAACTATGTTTTTTTTTTTTTCTTCCTTTTTTTTCAAAAAAAAAATAGTGTGCAACTGTACCTACCTTGATCCCGAATAATACTGTCCGAAATATAACCTTGCATGTTTCTCTTTCCTACCGTGTGCAGGATGGGCATTTGCAGATTCTGTTCTGCATCGGCTGGCTCCTCTTTGGGTTGGTGCTAGAGGACTTGAATTTACCTGGGAGTATATTCTCCAGGGTCTTGAAGCAAATGCAAATCTGGTATGCTTTCATACAACTTCACTGAAGTCTCCTTGTTTCTAAGTATTATGTGATACACTGACTGTTATCAACCTGAGCACAAATGAGGATTCTTTTGTATCCTTTCCTTGTTCTGGCATGAGTTACTGCTTTGTTTACTGATCAGAATTCTTTTGCATTCTGGTTTTAGGTGTTGAGCATCTCTCTTGCAGCACTGGGCTCTCTAATGTGGCTCAGGAAAAACAAACCTAAGTCTCTTATACCGATAATATACGTATGTGCTGGGATTGTGGCTACAATGCCATCTATCACAAGGTGAGCTTCTCGACCATCGTCATCCTTCGCGATGTGCATTCCCTTGCCACTTCATTGTAACGCCAATCTCTTTGCTTTCTCGCTGACATAATTCAAAATTTGGTTTGTAGCTATTTGAGACTTGGACTGGGTTGGCACTTTCCGAAAGTGGTCGGCTTCCAGCTATTTACATCGTTGGTCATGGCTTTCATCAGTTGGCAACTCGTTTCTGCCTGTCAGAGACCATCTCTCTAAACAAGAGCTAAATCGCTCGGCAATTTTCTCCGGTTGCTGAAGCTGAAAATGTGAGCAAGGCTCTGATTTCTGCAGGGAGACATCTTTCTATGATTATCTTCTGCTGCATCATCCATGGCTCTGCGGACTGACCTCATCTTCATTTGAAGATATCCATGGTATTCCACATGCAACTTCAACTAGATCGTATGAAATGTATCCATGCTATTACATTGTAGAAGTTTCAAGTCCAACCAGGCATTCTCGCAAGAGGCGTATTAACATATTAAATTAACAATCTTATGTAACAAATTTGAGCTTAGTTTTTCTCGATAGAGTTAATTCCTCCTCAAGATGTTTACTATTGGTGCTCACACATTTAGCTAGGTAAACTCGTATCGTGCAATGGGATAGCAATTGAAACCTCGAGATGAAAAGCACCAGACAATCCAAACAGCTCGTTCTACTCAAAGGGTGATTTCATCGGAATTACTTTTTAGGGAAATTATCATTTTCATTACAGGGTTTATGTAGATGTTTAATTTCAAGCAAAATAACAAACCAAGTATTCCTATCATCGAGATCGTCTAAACTTGACCAGATGCACAATATGTTGCTATCTTCGTTTTACATAAATTATGATACATTATTAAAAATAAATGATCCATATAAATTGTAATATTTATTGACAACCTAAAAATGATCAAAAGTCCAAAATATCTCAAATTTACACTCTTCATCCAAACAAAATTACAACACGTATTAAATTGGACTCTCTCAACTAAATTGTAATATTATCTTATTTGAAAATTTTTTCTCTACCAAAATAACAAAACCCTTTTAGTATTTATTTTATATCTCATCAATCCATCCCATCATTTTTTCTCTTTTTTTTTTCTCACTTCCCTCATTCATAAAATATCATAGTGTAATTTAATCTTTTCATCCAAAAATAACACTCACATAAATTATCGTGATCAGTCCAGTAATTACAATTTTGTTAAAACGAAAGAAGTATTACATAAACTCCTCTTTTATTACTCCCTCCGTTTCGAATTAATCGAAACGTTTTGACTCGACGTAAGAATTTGTACAAATGTTGAATTTGTATGGATTTTAATGAAGAATAAATTTTTTTTTATGATAGTGAGATTTACTGTAAGAATAATTAGTAGATATACTATAACAGATGAGATTAATTTAAAATTTTTTATATTAAAAACAAAAATAAAAACATTTCATTTATTTTAAAATTAAAAAAACCAATTTAATTAATTTAAAAAAATATTATTTTTTCTCTCTCACCTGGACACAATTCCACTCGACCGACGCTTTCACTCTCAACGACATTTAGGTAAAAAATCAAAATATCAATACAATTCTCAATAATCGTATCGAATCCCATGTGAGCAAGGGAGTACTATGTTCCGATCAAAGAAAGATTGTATCTTAATTTAAAGCAAAATAAAGCACCAAAAGATTACCACAGCCACGATGGCCCGTCGAGGCACCTGCTTTGCCTCGAAACATTCATGGTGTGTGCAAACCTTAGATTACGAATTTCCTCCATAGCTGTCAACTGCATCGGAGGTGACCACATCAACGGCGGAATTGGGCGGCGCCGTGGTCGTTTCCTCCTCGGTTTCCTGAGATCTCGCGGCGGAGAAAAGGGGCCGTGCATGGTGGAGACGTGAGAGACCAGCAAAATTGCAATTGGGATCCTCTGCTGTCCCCAGCCCGTGCAGCCGCGCTGTTGGGCTCTAGAGCTGTTGGAATGAGAACCAACCGTCATAAAATTCGGGAGATGAAAAAAAAATCTAACTTTTTTTTTTTTTTTTTTTACGTAATAGAGATGGAGGATCTCGTTGAACAGGTCATTGAATGGGAATGTGTTGAATAGGCACAACTGTTCTTCATCCGAGATAATTTTGATTAAATGTTCTTTACTTAATCCTATGTTTCATAATCTCCTTCCGGTATTGTCAAGTGAGATGCTATGGGATATGATACATGACAAGAATGAAAAGACTTTGGGTAAATCCGATGGGCTGCGATAGCAATGATAGTGGTTGTGGAGGTGGAGTAAGGTGACCAGACTGAACCCTTTAAATTATAATGAATGAAAATTATTTTTTTCTATTATATGAGATGGGTTTTATTTTTATTTTATTTTTTTTGTAATTTTTGAGAATTCATCCTTTATCTTAAGATTTAGGATTTTATTTTAAAATTTATAGGTTTATTTTTAGGTTTAGGATTCAATTTTTATAGGATTAGGGTTTTGTTTTATGTTTAGAGTTTTATTTTGAGGTTTAGGGTTTCATTTTCATGATTTAGGGTTTTATTTTTTGGTTTTGGGTTTTGGTATTTTTTTGGGATTTAGGATTTCATTTTTGGGTTTCGATTTCATTTATTTTTTTTAGGATTGATACTTTTTAATAGGGATTTAAATTATTTTACAAATTATTTAAATATAAAAAAAAATAAAAAAAATACAATTGTATCAAACAGGACCGATTCCAATCCCTATCCGCAAGATTGCGTTCCGTTTGTTATCCTATCAATTACAGTAATCAATTCAATGGTAGATAATAGCGGTACTCCCTTCCTTTCATTATATTTTATGTTTTTTGGGTTGTTCTAATGTTTTTTTGTCCCAATTTTTTTTATAATTTTTTTTAAATAAATATTTAATGAGAGAATTATCTATTAATCATCGAAACTTGAAATATTTATCAATTGATTATATCTCATTATATTATCTATCAATAAGTCATGTATCAAATATAAATACATGATATCTAATAAGGAAAGATAACATATCATTCCTAAATATCTAATAAGGAAAGACAACATATCATTCCTAAATCAGACCAAATAAGATCAAATATTAATTAATAAATTATGGATGACTTTTTGATGAGTTTCAAAAATAAGACCTATTAATAATTTACACATGTTTAATCTAAAAAAATTCATATCACTATATTTTGTTACATTACATTCTCTATCTTCTCTCACAACAACCCCACTATCTCTAAAATATACTATTTCTTCACCAAATTTTATAAAAATTCAATATATACATATATATTTTTAGATCAAACGATTACAAGTATTTTGGAAAGAAGAGAATATAAGATAATACCATAATTAATCTGGGTTAGAAATGGATAAGAATCGACTTAATTAGCATATGACTTGATTTTCTATAGATTAATGTCTGACGGACAGAGTTGAATAAAAATGTCTTAACCTATTCTCTTCGTTTCATATTATAAATCATTTTTTATTCGAATCGTCCTAAAATATAACCAATATATTTAGTAATCTTTACATAAAAATCAAAAAAAGAAATCACCACTATACTCCCACCACCACCTTCCTTCTTTTTTTTTTTTTTTTATTGTTTCTCCTAAATCCCATTTACACTCCAGTATCACTAAAAAATACTCTTTTTTCAATAAATTTCACAAAAATTCAACATACACATAAATTCTCGTGTCGGATCAAATTGTTCGTTATATTGTGGGACAAAAGGAGTATTATAAATGAGAAAAGTAGGGGCACTCACATCATATTAGGGCATTCACATCATGACCTCGAAAATATGTATTGGAATGTTTGTAGAAATTATAGAAATAACAAATAATAAATCTAAAAATAAAAATATTATTATAATATATTATATTTTTTATATAAAATGAGATGAAATGGGTGTAACGAATTGTAAACAGTTAAAAAAATTTAGAGAATGGTATGTCAATGAACTTTTGTTTTGTCTCCGACCTTACATTTACCCAATTATTAGCCTAGTGCATTTGGTTTTATGTGAGTAGGAGTATCAAAGATAGTTTGGGGTGTTCACGATTATAGGTTTCCATTGGTTGGTTTTAATTGGGCATTCGAGGAGAATTTGCAAATGAGATTACAGTCCAATCTTACTCCAGATAAATAGTAATATCATCTAATCTGAACGTTAGTCAAGTGGAGTTGATTTAACGTTAAGTCGCTCTTCCCTTAAGTCTGGAAGGAGGGGTTTGACATTTAAGGACATACATCATTATCTTTTACAGAGATATATGTTCTTATATTTTACACTTGACGAGATTGACGAAATTTATGTTGATATATTTCTTTCTTCTTTCTTTATCTAATCGGAATAATAAATAGCGATCCAATTTCATTAACATTAATGATTCACTAACAAGAAGAACCAGACTCGGTTATGACTTGGTTTGTTCTGATCATCCAGCTACTAGTTTGGTGATCTGAGGAGCGCTGATCTGTTCAATTGGGTTTATGCTATTTGTACCATTCTACAGGGTTTGATAACAGTTGGGAATATGTCAATATGATCGTGATATTCCTGTAGTCCTACCAATCTTTGATTCACACACTACTAGCAATAGGCTTCCCTCCTTTTCGTTTCAAAATATAGACAACAGTCTAATTCGATACGTGAATTTATTTATGTGTGGAATTTGATGAAGAGCGAATATTTTTATAATGATTTCTTGTAACAGTTGCGAGAGGAGGTAGTGCGTGTACTATGACAGATGATGATTATTTTGATATTTTTTTATATAAAAAAATTATTAAATATGATTATATATTATATATATTTTGGAACGAGACAGATAAAGAAATGTTGAGGAAAGGAGTATCATTTTGGCATATGTATGTGGCTCTGTACGCCGCCCATGACAGGAGTCGCATTGCACTGCACACATACACACACACTCGATGGCCCGACATGCTTATCATTTTGCCTGCAGCCCTCCCTTTCATCCCCTAGCGCCACTCGGCTCTGTTTGATCGGTAATCCATCTTTCAACAATAATAGTTCCATCTTTCCCGGTTTGTTTGTTCACACACAGAAGAAGACTACATAGAGTACAGGTCACTGAAACTCAACCGCCACACAGCAACTCTCTGCTCCATTATCATGTTTTCAGCCCCACCACCATGTCGCATACCATTTCTTCCTCATCACAATCTCATGAAAATGTTGGTTCCTCTCAACACTATTCAGTATCAAACGGAGGGAATATACTTAAATTCTAGGTCAAGGGATATCTGATCGTTTGATAATCTGGAACAACTTTAACAAGAATTCAAATCAGGATTTAACTTGTGACTCATTATCACATCTGTTGGGATACCATAATATAGAATCAATCATATGAAAAATCCAAAAGTAAAACAATCATATTTTTATTTTATTTTTGTAATTGTTTTTTTCAGGATTAAGATAGGAATGAACTCATAACAGAGTAAAACTCTCCTAACACCAGTTCTCTATCTCCGTTGGGGTGGAACTTGAAACCTGTTAAAGGAAACAAAGATCTCAACCACTACGTATCATCATATTTTGACAGAAATAAGCATCTGTCAAGGTTTTCTACTACTCATCATATTTTGACAGAAATAAGCATCTGTCAAGGTTTTCTACTACTCATTTGTTAGATCGAGACAATAGTACAAAGTATTCCTTCCGTCCTATATTATAGACAATATTATTAATTATTATATTATTCAATACGTATTTTGAGGAGTTTCGTTTATCGTGTTAATAATGATAGAAAATTATATCATTGACGTCAGGTTGAAGTACATAACTTAAATTACCATCAATATTTCACAATAATTTTTCAAAACAATGACGTTTGATCATTTCGCGACGCAAATCAAATTTCACCTTGATAAGTGTGATTTTCAAACCCTTATAATTCGGGACTAAGGAAGTACTCCCTCCATTCCAAAATATAGGAAACTGTTTAATTGATCCGACACGCGAATTTATATGTGTGTTGAATTTGTGTGAAATTTGATGAATAAATAATAATATTTTTTGTGTAGTAATAGGGTTTACTGTTTAAATTGTGAAAAAAGATAATGGATTTATTATGTAAAAAATCATTAAGTATGATATATTGTATATATTTTTCGACGACTTAAATAAATAAATATTATTTATATTATTAAACGGAGTGAGTATTAATTTTAGAAAGCTCTTCCCTTCCCTCCTCGATTACATTCTCTCATATACTCATATTTCCCTCTCTTCTCTCCCAATTTTCAAGTTCTCATTTCCCTCTCTTGATCCAACCTCCCTTGCTTCTCACTAAAACCATCCCAGAATCACAACAACAATGCCGAAGAGAAAGGCAAACACCAGCAGCATCACCGCCATAGCATCATCATCAGCCGCTTCAGCATCAGCATCAGCAGGGGAGCCGAAACAGCTCCCCTGCCCACGATGCGAGTCCACAATAACGAAGTTCTGTTACTACAACAACTACAACCTCTCTCAGCCACGCCACTACTGCAAGTCGTGCCGCCGCTACTGGACCCACGGCGGCACCCTCCGCAACATCCCCTTCGGCGGCGCCCACCGCAAGAACAAACGCCCTCGGTCCTCCTCCTCCGCCACCGCGCCACCGCCTCCCCCGGCCCCACAAGAGTCCTCCGAGAAGGCAGAGGTGAATGTGAATGAGGCGGCGGAAAATGAGTTGAATTTTACGGCGTTGATGGGCCTTGGTGAGTATGGGATTAGGCCTGATGAGATGATTGGAAATGGGCTTGGGAAGATGGACTGGCCCATTGGGGAGGATGGCGGCGGGTGGCAGTTGGGGTTGGGTGGCGGCGGCGGCGATGGGTGTGTTGGGTTTTCGGATGGTGGAGATTGCTTCTCTTGGCCGGAGATCGCGATATCTTCGGCTCCTGGCAAAGGTTTGGAATAGAAGAATGTCGTTCTATGTTCTTTCTATATGGTTCACATCAAAATATCATCATCAGTGATTTCTGGTTATGTCTGTATTTTTTGGTTTGGGAAAAAGAAATTGGTATAGGAGAGTCCAAAGAGATTAACTAGTGATGAAAATGGGTCAATTTATGTAGTAATTGTTTGGGGTGAAGTCCGATTGTTGTTATGTGGATCGTGGCGTGATTTTGTTGCCATGGTTTGTGTAATGAACTGTTGGGAGATATAGGAACGCATTAGAGAAAATGCCAACTGTGGTTTTTGTATCGTCCGATCATAATCAATGTATGTGATATGTTCGAGTTATCTATGCTTTACAGTAACAAGAATGTATATTAATAGTCATTAATCTAAGTTTTTGGGTTTAGTTATATACCTAGTTCTTTCGCATATACGATCATATTCAGCCCTAATGTTGCGTTCCCATATTGGACTTTCCTTGAGTCCCAGAACTGTAAGGACCATTGCAATGAGATGCCGAGGCCCTTGTTTATTGCAATGCCCCCGAATCAAAGTTCGCGCAATGTTGGAGCCAGACGAAGCATCATTCAGCTTCCTATCTCGGTATGCAAAACGAGACAAACAACGTTTCGCTTGGTCCACGCAGAAGGTGCTGAAATTAATCCAACCTCGTGCTACGATACAACTTTGGACCTAACTGTACTACGAGTAGGCAATGTAGTACACAAATTCTTATCAGTCGATCTCGAAATGGGTCATCATGTTATCCTTCCCTTTCTATTTTTGGATTGGAAAGCCATAGCGAAAAGATGGCGACAACACAGTGAGATAAGATAATGACAGGAACCAAACGAAGCACGAAACATTGCAGCAGATGAGGGAAAACAATGGTGCACAATGCCAGAACAGAGCATATAAATTATCAGGCCCTGGCTGGGGGCATATGGCATGAGGGTTCGGGTCATTAGATATCGCGATGGATCGATGTGGTTGGGTCCCAGCACGTAGGCCTTCTCCGAAAACCATGACGTGGTCCTTTGTTCGATTATTCCCTCATCGACAAAGAGTTGATGATGACATACAATTCGGACAATATCTTGATACGAAGAGTGAATTGTGCAAGTTGTTTCCTAACACATATAGTACCTTCGTCAAGTTAAGTGCGTCTACGACTTGATCAACAATCACGATCGGCGAGTACACATCTTATGGTGTAATGTACACTTGAGGTAGAAATTTTCAGCTGAATCGATATCAGAATCAGATCATCTCATCATTTCAGTTTTGTTTTGGAGTTGTTGGACCTGCTTGCCCTGCCTTGCACATGCGCATTCGCAATGAAAGAAATGCAATAATCAAACAAGCATTGCTTGCCAGTGAATAACAATAATGTATGACGAAACTTCTTAACGTTTCCTCTTGAGGCAAAGCGTGGATGAATGGATATAATCATATGCTTTCATCATCATATCACATAGATGTCTCTCCCCATCCCTTATCTGCACAACTCATTGAGAAGCAAGCATCCATTGCTTGGTTTACGAAGCTTGTAAAACGGCTTTGGTGGTAACAATTTGTTACTGCTGCGTAACTAGGCCATGACGCAACAAATTGAGAAGCGAAGAAAACAGCATTGATAACCCGACACCATTACCGAAGGATGAATTTCAAGATACAAATTCCTGTGCATAATCGAGTATTATCCAAGTCTGCGAGGACACGGGGGTGTTTGTGGCATAATGACTTCAGTCTTCAGTGGATTGAGTTGAGAACGTAACTAGTGTAAGTCTGCTAGATGCCTAATATAGAGAAGCCTGATGCACCTACAACATCCCAAACACAAACTTTCTGCGTTCAAAAGGCGAGGGACTTCCTCATCTCTGGGCCTTGTCTACTGCTCCTGCTGTTACTCGCGAAGCAGCATATCGACTACCCACTAATACCCTCAAGATGTTGCATCATGGCTACTGTCATCCCTGGTGCTATAACTTCGGCTGATGTTTGCCTAAAAAAAAGTGACCATGGAATCTGGCTTCTTAAACACACACACAACAAAAAGAGGTTAATCTACACGAATTCAGCACTTGATGCAGGCATCATAATTAAACATATCATTGGAGAAGATCAGACCAGAGTTCTGCTGTCTACCAGGCACATTCCGAGTCCCTTGTCATGTGAATCGATCATCTGTTGCTCATCACAGCCAGCAAAACAGGACATGTGGCCTAAGGCAAAGTCTAGCAACTTATCGGCAAAGACCATAAATACAAAACTTTTGAGCAGGAATCGTAATGAAGCAGTTGATATATAACTATAATAGTAATAATTATGCATACATAGTCATTGATGATCACCTTGCAGTTGATTGTCTTCTCCATATGGAAAAGATAATCTGGAGTTGCAGCTGTATGATACTAGATCAGAAGAATAGTCATACAAAGGCAAGCTTTTGAGAAAAGGATATTTGTTATCCACCCAGATCTTTGAGGCTTCCAAGATAGAGAAATGTTGAGCGTTTGCTGCTTTGGCTCAAATATTTTGGCAACATCTGATCATGTACAACAATCTTCTGATTTTGAACCTCAAACAATGCCAATAAGAAGTTACAGGTTCATCACATTAAAGTGCTGAGTAGAGAGGTGGTAGCTCACTGGTAATAAAAAGAAACCAAAGACGAGCTTGTTCTTCCATGCAAGTCTCCTCATTCTTCAAGAGCAGTCAAAATCAGAACTTATGGAGTTTCCAATTTACAAGCAACTCTGCTTCTATTAATTGGCAAAAAAAAAGTGCTTCGATTCATCAATCCTTCTGAGGCATTTCAGATTCAGAAGATGAGAAACACCAGCAACTACGTGTAGACGACTAGTACTAGTAGGAACTCCCGTCTTTGCCAGTGCTCTCCCGTGTTTATCCCATATCACAAAGCAAGGTACATACATGATGTCATGATGAAGAAGCTTCATCAAACCTTCTGAGGGCATTTCAGTTTCAGAAGATGAGAAACACCAGCAACTACGTGTAGACGACTAGTAGGAACTCCCGTCTTTGCCAGTGCCCTTCCATGTTTATCCAAGATCACAAAGCAAGGTACATACGTGATGTCATAATGAAGCAGCTGCAACATAACAAGAAAACTGAGTTTACCATCCCATAAATATCTGATATTCAAGCAAACAATATAAACTAATGTGTTTTCAACAATCAATCAAAACAATGCAGACATCAAGAATTATGCGAGCAGAACATCAATCACAGGGGAGAACGATGTGAAGGAAATAACCAAACATCATTTGCATGAGAGAGTTACATTACTTGATATGAAAGATCAGTAATTCAAGTGAATCAAACCTTCGATCTCTAAAGATACAGTTTCGATAACATGACATGAGAAGTGAATAACATAGTTCTGCGAGATGAATACAGATATTGCATTATTGCATACGAGCACATCATCTTCTTACACAAGAAATTCATGATCCATTCATCTTTTCTCAATCACCTGATTCTTTTTCTATTTCTCATTTTTTTGAAAGATTATTTTGTAATTCAACAATACACACTAATATTAATATATGAAAAAATATGATAAAAAAAGAGTTATGAAAAACCGAACCAACTCCAAGCAAATCCGAAAACCAACACTCCAAATAAATTTATGAAGAATTCAACACGAGCAAGAACGATGTGGCAACGACATCAGTATCTTCTCACATTAGGATTCCACTGCTCGCACAACATGATATGATTTGGGCAGCGCTAAACCAGAGACCCCAATATCTGTCCTAGAGCACCAAAAAACTCATATCTCAGACTCCAAAACCTAAGCCGACCGACAATGTATTATCGACAACCATTGATTTCCAAATCCAGTGGTCTAGCCACACAACTCCAGTTGTATAGACATAACTCTATACATTTAGACACAAATTCACGAAGCCCAAAACCCTCAGAACGCATCCATTACATAATACTCCAATCCAAATTCCAAAATCCAAAATCCAACCCTAAAATCCCCAAAACCCTAAACCCAAGAAAAAAAAACCCAATTCACCTCAGGCAACCACATCTCGTGTCCGGCATCAACCATCTCGACCTAGAAACCTAAATCGACAGACAATATACTATCAACAACTATTGATTTCCAAATCCAACGGTCTAACCACGCAACTCTATTTATAGTTAGCCACAAATTCACGAACCCCAATCCCGTCAGAACGCATCCCTACCATAATATCACCGCAATCCAAAACCGAACCCTGAATCGCCAAAACCCTAAACCCTAGAAGAATAAACCCAATTCACCTCAGGCAACCACAACTCGTTCCCTGCATCGACCGTCACGATACTCAACCAATCCTCGTTCCTCCTCTCCACCTCCGCCACGAACCCCACCAACGAACCACAGAGCCCGCATTTGGGCGAATAGAACTCGATCATCGTCCCCTCTTTCCCCCTCGCCAACGCCGCCGCCATCGTCCTCTGCTCCGCCTCTCCCTGCTCCAACGCCGAAGAATTGTTACTTCGTTTCTGTGAAATTGAGGGGAAGGGTTGGTTGTTGGGGTGAGGGATGAGGTTTGTGAGGAGGGTGGTGAGGGTTTGGAGGGATTTGAAGTGCCATGGGGGTTGGAACTCGCAGGGTGGGTTAGGGTTTGAGTTAGGGTTAGGTGATGGAGGCAGCCAGGGTAGGTTGATGCAGAATCGTGGTGGTGTTTGAGGTGTGCTTTTGCCGTTCATCGTCTTCTTCTTCCACCTCCGCTGCCGGGTTGGAGAGGATCAGTCGTTTCGGTTTGACCGCTTGATTTTTTATAATAAAACGTGAATAATCGTGCTGTGCCGATTATAAGGACTATATAATATTATTTTGATACGAAAACGAAATTTTAAATTTATTGATATGTAAATGTTTATTAGATGTTATATTTATGGGACGAATATAATTGTATCTATCTGATTATCTAAACTTATGCATCTATCAATATATATTTGATGTGTTTGTTTTAATGATAGGATAAAATGGGATTATTAATCTCGAAACTAATAATCCTGGGACTATTTAGTTCTGTGTAATTTAATGTTTAGTGTTGTATTTGTTTACAGCTAGAGGATAGGACAAATTATTACAGTCCAGAATCCAAGTGTATCAAACAAATAAAGGATAAGATTAAACAGGATTATTTTCTAAACAAATTGTTTATCCCACAGAACAATTAGTCCAGGGACTAATTATCTCACTCCCTTCCTTACTAATTAGCCTTCCATATGAGGGATTAAGTTAGTTATGTGAGACTATTAATTCCATCCTTTTAAATTATAAAAAACCTAAACAAATATGGAATAAAAGATAAAAGAGACTATTAATCCTATCACATCCATTTAATCCTTGAAACAAACACACCTATTCAGTTGAGTGATTCAACTTGAACCAATACCAGTAAACATTTTAGTCCACTGTTATTAATCGAAATTCATATATAACATATTTTGTCTACTGTCCAACCTCAAATTGTCATTCCCCCCAAGAAATACCCCTTATCTTCCAACAAATTACTAATTGTAATCATTTACCCAAACAAAGATCAACACCATATCAATTAAGCCTAAACAACTAACGATCATCGCGCCATCAACCACCTGATCTAAGAAAGAAAATGCTGAGTTCATGAACATCAGAGCCTGGAGCATCAGGATTAATCATGTACAACGCCACCGAATCCTTCGATCCCACAACCCTTTCGAATCTGGCCCTCAAGTACGTCATCTCGCTATCTCCCTGCATCGATTCCTTGGCGTCCGTGGGAATGGTCAGTACACCCGCACCCATCGAGATACCCCTAAGCGTGGAAATCACGTGCGCCTCGTCGTCTGTCAGCTGGTCCGGTCGACGTCTCATGGAGTAACCGGTCTTCCGGCCGTTGATGTACACTGCCCACACGAACTCCTCTGTCACCTGTTAAGCGAAGCATATTGAAATCGCCAAATCCGGTATGTACTCTTCACTTATGTACTTGCTTAATCAAGAAACTTTATTTTATGTTCATAAAAGATTCTTAAGTTTCTGCTACTATTTGTCCTATAGCATATTGCAACATCGAGTGAAATGGTCATTTATATAGTCAGAAACGTATCTATATAATCTTGTTAATTCATAATTAAAAAAACAATTTACTATTAAGTAAATTTAATTTTTTTGATATATTGATGATAAAAATACATAACTTAAATTATTACCTTTTTTTTCGACGTCTTGGTATCGCTCTCCAACCCGATCCTAACCACATCCTCCTTCGCCATCTCCCTACGAAACACGCTCATATTCACCGGCAACTCGATCAAAAACACCACCTCCTTCCCACTATCCTCCTGTATCGCCAGCGTCACCTTCCCGTTCCTATACCCGAATATAGTCCCTATGATCGCGTGATCAGCGATCCTCCTACGATGATGTTGTTTTCCTGAGATAAACGAGACGAACTTCGAGCCCGTGTTGAGGAGGGGGAAGAGTTTCAGCAGTTTTAGGATTCCACCGCCGCTGCCGGAGGAGGAGGCGGTGGTTTTTTTGGGGCGTTTGGTGGTCGGAGTTGAGCGGAGAAGTGAGAGGAGGTGATCGTGTGTGGTCGGGCGTACTGGTGTTGGCATCGTTGATCGGATATGGTGATGAGATCGACGGCGAGGTGAGTTTTTTTTTTTTTTTTTTTCGGGTTCCAATTTGAATGGAATTGTTTGAGGGAGAAATGTGAGTATAAATATGAAGCGGTTGGATTTGGACGAGAATGGAGTTGTCTTTTTGGAAGAATATTTATCCCTTTTTTATTTATTTTTAAAAGAATTATTTTTTTCGTTTCAAATTAATCGAAACATTTTGTATGGATTTGTAGGTTTCAAAATATTTTCTTCATTTCAAATTAATAAATTTTATACGAATATTAAATTTTTATGGATTTTGATAAAAGATAAATATTTTTTTAGTGGGATTTATTATAATAATTAATGAATATATTATAATAAATGAGATTGATTTGATTTTTTTATGATAAAAAAATATTATAAATAAAAATATTTTATTTAATTTAAATTTAATAAAAAATATTTCAATTAATTTGAAAAACAATAATGATATCATCATGATGAGGTGGGCTCATGATCATCGGCGGTGGTGATGGTGGGGTGGGACTCATAGAGAAGTTGCTAGGTGCAGTGCAATCGTAATTACAGTACCTTAGTTTTTGGTGACATTTCCAGGTTTCAACTTTATACGAGGATCCAGCTCGATCGATAAGAGAAACATAACCTTTGTGTGAATTAATTTCACATTTGGGCACCAGATAATCGTGTTGTGCATGCGTAAATTACAAAAAAATAAAAATGAAAAATGATTTGTTTCATTCGGGATTCGTTAACATGTGATCGTTATGGTTCCTCAACGTACAACAGCTATGCTTGATTTCGATCATGTGATCGTAGTTCATCATATCACCAGATGTTAATATATGATATCCTTCTGCTGGCATAAAAGGGGAGATGGATAAAGCACAAATTCATTGATGCGTTCGCATGTGCACGTCTAGCGTACGGCTTCGGGCATCAATAACAATGTGATATTGGGATTGTTATAAGAACAGCTGCTATCCCTGTTTGTGGGGATAGAAATTGTTTTCATTTTTATTAGATGTGGAATTTCTGATATTATATTTAAGAGAAAAACGATTTATTCTTAAATTAATTTACTTTATACACGAAGAAAACAATAATTGTTCACTGGTCACCATTAACTTTATAGATGGATATTAGACTAAGATATTGAAAATGTAGTCCTTATTATGTGCTATATATTTAATTTTGCGCGACCAATATTGACTGGATAAGAACCTTGTCTGATTCGAAGAACAATATTGCTTGTTTGACTTGCCTATCCTAAACTTTACGAACATTTCTTTCATATAACAAATCTCACTTAGCCCTTGGGTACAGTGTTCTCGATGCACAAAATACATAAGGTTGTAGATATATAATCAATAATTATAGGGTTTCACCGAGGATGGTATTGTTTTCATGCCACAATTCGACATACAAATCAATATATATCCCTACTTTATACTCGTTCAATTACATCGATCGCACACATCAAAAGTGATCATAATAACGTATTATGATGAACAAGCCATAAGTTCAATTTTATCATCGCACTGTTTCGAAGTAGACATGCACATATCACAATCACTGTTTGGATAATGATAAATTCGTTTTCATTAGTCAAGATTTAAATGCATAATTTATTAGGTTCCTTTTTAAGAAAATAATTTATTATGTTCACAAAAATAAAATAAATAAAATAAATTATTACGTTCGTTTGAAAAAAATAAATAAATAAGGTTCTAGGTATACAAGCTTAATTTTGATGCATGAATCGATACAAGTGCGAACAAAGGACAAAGACATTCAGTATAGCGACTTTGGCACCGAATGGAGGAAACAACTGTCTTCCGATATCTAACTAAGCGTTAATGATAAATCATGTCTTATGCCACTCAAACAATTATTGGACGGCAGATAAACCTCAATATATACTTCCTCCGTCCCGAAAAGGATGAAACATTTTGATGTATGTAACGATGATAAAGTATAAATTTTTATAAATTTATCGTGAAACATCAATGATTGTGTACTTTAACTTAATATATATTACGGGACGATCAAACGTGATTTGATATAAAAATAAGATTTATATTCATATATATAGAATAATATAAAATATATATGTGTGTTAATTTTTATGAAACGAAAAGAGTATAATGCAAGTTTGACGTTCTATTTAGACTCCACAACTATTGAACTTTCACTTTGAACGATATCTTATCAAATCCTATCAACACCACCAACCTAGCTACTAGCTAGTTAGGTTATCTCAAATAGAAAAAAACGAGATATACACAATCACATCATTGTTATAAGCAGTTGAGAATCGATTATTAGACCAAGGGATCTCAAGCGACGGTTAAGTAAAATTTCGATGAAGCAAAACGAGCAATACAATGTGCAAACATTAGGCAAAATGCACATTAAAACGTAGATTGGAAAAATGGATGACCCACAGAAATCTAACTTTCTTTGTACTGTAGTCGCCAAATGTACTTTGGATTTGTCATCGTCTTTCAATATTCCTCCAATCCAATTTCCTCGAAATTTTGTTGTTCAAGTTTGAGAGTTTTGGATAGATAAAGTTAGATTCGCTTTCATTTTATCCACTAAAAACTTTTATAGACGAAAGTGATTGCCACCGAAATTTTAAAGTGATGTTTGGCACGCCAAAACAAGTGAAAGTTATTCATGATCACATACGAAAATCATATGATTAATCAACCAACAAATTGTACGTTAACTTCGCAAGTTTGATGTGAATCATGTGTTATGTTTAGCATAAGAGATTTTTTTATAAATAATCACCTCAAAACTTTAAGAATTTTTTTAAAAATCCACCTCAAATCTTTATATTTACATAAATACTACATTGAGTACTGGCCTGATCGCAAAAATCGTTTGAAAAAGATGAACTCGACAAGAAGAGGAAAACGCATGCCAGAGCCCATTTGTTTTGTGACAGACTTGAAAGACAAGTGAGGAAGCAAAGAGCTGAACAGACCAACACCACGAGATGAACAAACCTATAGATGGAAATTCTGATAAATGCGAATCCATTCATTTATTCAACCACTGAAATAAGTTACAGGCCTACAGGGTCTCATAGAATACAAGAGTACCGCCGATTTACATGTACTTACAACCGTACATGAGTATCCGCAAAATGAGAAAACAATCACAGGGTCTCATAGGACTACAAGAGTATCGCATGTAATACAACATTGGTAATGAGAAGTCCCGACAAATAGAGACAAAATTTTTTACCGGGAACATACACCTCTACAACTCATCTCAAATTAGTTCCTATAAACAACAGAATCGCCCTTCAGGTAGGTTAGTTAATGTCGGCGCAGCTGCATCCTGTTATGATCTGTGAAATGCAACAGACGACTAGAGGGATTGCAACTCAACTTTGATAAACAACTATCTCTGAGTAGGCAAATAACTTATCTTGTTATGTTCAACAAAATTCAGCAGTTAAACAGATTCTGCTTCGTCAGAGTATCCTTCATGGTGATCACCATTTTCCTTGCTGAGCTTCGTTTTTGGTAACAAGTACGAAGCTTCTTTGGAAGAAGCTCTGGTTGTATTTTGATTGGAAACTACCAAGTTTAGGTAAGTGTAGACTGACATTCCACCAAGAGCTGTGACTGCGCCGCAAATACTCACTCTTCCTGGATTGGAGCCGAAAAGAAAGTAACCTCCAAGGAGAATAACACAGGTTTTGAATTGGCCAAGAA